>CAKALU010045380.1:10066-44529 GCA_916700995.1 Hozukius guyotensis
ACAGACAATATGGACAAGAATGATTACAACTACCAGTTTGTACCGGATATCAGTTTACTTGCCATGAGGAGTACTCAAATGACATCATACTATTGAGTTGCATTATGGGAACAGTAGGATCCAGGGTTTTACAACTAGGGATTAAAAGTCAGGATATCGCTGCGTCTATTTTTGTACATCAAGTTACCCTTCCTTATGGAAATGCAATACTAATTCATGGAGTATGAGCATTGAGACTGAAACATGCTTCTCTGGGCTGCACATAAATGAACGTGCATGGGGGTTAGAGACATTTGCATATTACTTTTATAGTTGTACGTACAACTTGAATAATGTTGTATAACGGGCGTTTTGAATCCGCCTCCCAACAAAAGTTCAAACACTCTTTTTACACATAACTGACTAATTTTCAGGCTTCAAGTATTTTCTTCTGACACGCGTACGTTTTAGTGATTTTGCTTCGCAGCCAGTGAAGAAAAGGTGTAAAAGAGGCTACACCTGCACTTATACAATACAAAGTACTTCATCTGATACTGCTGCACATTGTTTGTGCCTGTGTCAACTTCAGCCCTGAGGAATCTACAGGAACTGGTTTGTGGAGTCGAAGTGGAAAGAACAGTCACAAGCATGAGTCTGATGTACACGAGGTATGAACCGGTGAAGTGTTCGTACTGCAGGAGCTAATTATGAAAAGAACACACACGCCCCATAACATGTGAGATCTGTCAGCCTCAAGAGCACAAACATGAGCAGATATTTGCCTACGAGATGAACCTGATGTTACGTCAACTCAAATAAAAGAATTTACATGTAGGGTTTCACCTCCTGGTGAATACAGCTAAACAAATGTTTGTCATGTTGTTTGCCTGCCAAATCCTGAAGCGGAATGCCAACTGACAACTTTTATTCCAAAATGAGACATTCACCATTCAGGCTACTCTTCAAAAAACTTATAACGACTGAATGCTTTTACAATGATCCATCTATCAGAGGAATGCTACTGGAGGTTGCCGCAGAACTTCAGTGCACTTTCAACATGTTGGTTGTTATCGGCGCTCTGAAGCTTCACATCTGGCTCCTGATGTGACAGTTGCACAGACTTTACAGTAAGACATTCCTCAGATAGAGGGATGGTGGGAGTGTTTGTATGTGGGAGAGGGAGGGTGGTAGAGATTAAATACCTAAATAACAATGTGATGATTTATATAATTGTCAACTAGTGACTACAACAATTGGCTTAAATGGGATTTTTGTGCTCAACAATATCTTTTTTTGTGGGGAAAAATTCAATTATTCTCTTGTCTTAACATTATAATACATTGAATATTTTTGAGTTTTGGACTTTTGTTGGACTAAACAAGACGTGATGACATTGCATTGGGCTCTAGATAATTATTTTTTGATGTTATATAGAACAAACGATTCATTGAGAAGATAATCGTCAGATTAATCGATTATGAGAATAATTGTCAGTTGCAACCCCAATTTGGGATTCCCCACGAAAAGGAAAAACGAAATGAAACTGATCAAGATTAAGGGTATGTTTCTCCTCAAAGCCTGATGTGATGTTAAATGAACATAGCTACTGATGATGTGGTTGAAAGCTCTGGAGAAAGAGTACTGTTCCCAAGGTCAAGAAAGTAGTTTCACACTCAAACTTCAAAGTTTGACTTTTTAAGCATGTCTTTAAAGCCATTTACCAATGGAATCTGTAATTAATGCTGCAACTAATAATTATCTACCAATTAATTGAACATTTAATCGTTTCCTTTGGTCGATAAAATGTCAGAATCTATAGTGTAAAATGTCCATAACACCCAAAAGCCCAAGGTGATGTCTTCAAATCGTTTGTTTTGTGTGACCAACTGTCTAAAACTCAAAGATATTCCGTTAATTATCACATAAGACAAAAGAAATGCAACAAATCCTCACATTTGAGAAGTTGAAATCAGGGAATGTTTGGGGCATTTTTGCTTGAAAATTTACTCAAACTATTAATTGATTATCACAATAGTTGCCAGTGAATTTTCTGGTAAATTAACTGACAAATCCTTTAAGTTCCTGCTGCACGTTAAGAGCCTAACGAACCCTTAACCACATGTGTTTTCAGTTATTGTCCTGGTACATCACAAGCAGCTCAGTAAAAACACGTTTCCACCCACATCCGACCAAATATGAAAGCAGCATAAACACGGGCAGCGATAGCGACCACATAGGAAACTGAAACTTTGCCAACAAATGTGGCGTCACAGTCCTACTCTGACTGACTGACGGAATATCTTTCCTTAAAGTCACCTCTTTAAGCTTTAGATCACTCTGCACAGATGAATCAGTGTTTGTGAGAACAGTTTCTCTCTGAGCTGAAACAGCAGAAGGAAACTCGACTCTGACATGACTTCATCAGGGAAAACAACCAGGAGCTGCCCCAGTGACGATCAATGGAGCGCTGCAGAGCTCTGTGGGTCTGTGTTTACACTCAAATGAGGATTATTTCATCAGACTGTGACACTTGAACAGATATATTAACCAGGATCACACTGAGCACAGACAAAGACCTGCTCCATTCACCATCAGTGGAGCAGCTCCAGGTTCCATATCACACATTTAAAGTCTTGCTTTGCTTCTAGAAAAACTGGTTTCTCCCTTTAGCAGTACATTATTTCCTGTCACCTGACTGAGACACTTTTATTGACAACACTCAAGGGCTTGTAAACTTCCTTGACACTAAGTTGTGATACCATAAAAATCACACTTGGTTGCTTCTGTGCTTGTAATTTCATTAAAACCTCTAAAGTGTGCAGAGATGCAAAGAAACAAAGCACGTTTACTAAAGAAGTGTAGTTCAGTACCATTTTTAGGTGCTTTATGTGCAAGTATTTTTTGGCAAAATTATACTCTTGCTCCACTATATTTCATATAATATCCGCTAGTTACTTTGCAGATTACAGTCATAAAATATTATGTATTGCTTTAGATTAAACTACACAATGGTATATAGTTACACTTAGTATCGCCCAAATTTTCATTGGAAATTAAAATACATGCTTACAAAATTAAACATCAATAATTTAAGGCATGTCTTTTAGGAAATAGGCTACTTTTACACATGAATAATAATAGGGGATTTTTCATTTGTTATTTTAAGTGTGTTGCTCAATTAAATGCACACAAAACAGACAGATTCACTGTCTATATGGGAATAAATGATAGCCTATTATAAAACTATAAAGGAGTAGGGATGATCAGTGATTCCAGAAGAAATCACAATTAATTACAAACTAATCTGACTTTAAAGCATCATAGGAAAAGCATATTAAAATGATCTGTTGACTGAGGGAAACGCAATCATTTGGGCTCTCATGTTTTTGTAAATGATATAAAGTAGACTTCCTTTCACTGTTTGCATAATTCATTAAATGTTGATATCTCTAATGTGGCTCACAGTGCGACCAATTCCAATGTGCATGTTGAAGAAGCAAAGGGTCAGATCTAATATAAAATAGATATATTTCAGTTGAAGGGGTGAATTTATGGAACAAAACTGAACTGAAAAACATTATTTAATGAATAAATATAAAAACATATGATCAAGCTGTTCAAATGTGTCATTATTTCTAGAAATTGTGCATATACTGTTTGTTCAGGACAAACCATTACGCAACATAATAAACACATTTCAGCCTAAAAATCTAAACATTGCCTTTGTTGTTATTGTTTTTTTTTTTTTTAACTCTACTCTTTCTTTTTGTCATTATTATTGTTATTGAATATTGTTATTTCTTTTCCTGGTTTTGTTTTGAATGTTGAGGTTGTTTGCTATACAGTGTACTTGATGGGTCTGTCTGTAAGCTCATCTACTTAAAAGTTGGTTTATAGACTGTTGTAATTACAAAACAGTGGATTGCATATATGAAAACAGCCTTGAAAAAAGGGAAAGTATTTATAAAAAAAAAAAAAAATTAAAAAAAAATCTAAACATTAAGAAAACTTAATTCCACACATGTTCTACTAATTCACACACACAGGCAGTTAAGTAGAAGAAGAAGAGAGAGTATTGACATGTTGGGTTACTCACTTTAGTTTCCTCCTCTGACAGCCCGCACTCCGCAGCGATCAACATGAGCGTCGCTCCGTCCGGATGCTTGCTGACTTTCTTGAAATTCTCCTCCAGCACGTTTTTCTGTTCGTCCAACAGCTTCATACCGTTCGGCGTTTCGGTAGACATATTCCTATATTATCCGTCTCTCTCCACTGTGCTGGTTGGAGCTCCGGAGATGTTGCGCACAGCTTTACGCGCAGATGGAGATGGAGATGGAGAGGTGGTGGCTCTCTGACAGCTTCTAGAGAGGCGGGAGTGTGAGAGTGAAGTGGAGGCAGTGTGTGTGTTTAAGTGTGTGGAGGTTTTACAACTGTCAACAGAGGTACGTCATCATGAGGCCGTTCCCACCAGCAGAAGAGCCCTCCCACAATAAAACAGCAGCTCAGTGACAGCTCTTAAAGGGATATTATGGGAATATTATGATCACAGCAATAAACTACTGGTAGGCTAATCACATGAAAATTATCAGGAACAAATTCACTTTATTGGCTTGCAAGTGTTATCACAAGGAAATACCATAAAGTGAAGTAATGTTACCAGAAACCAGCTACTGATACACTATCATAATAGGCCTTATAATTTAGAACTGCAAGCCCTTGGGTCTGTGTGTATTCATTTTAATACCATATTTCAAATTATAGCCTAATTATTATAACTTTCTGTCACTGTTTTAATTTTGATGCTACCACTGGGGGCCGCCAATGTTGAAATGTTTCCAATAGAGTGCTCCGGGGATGACGTATTTTTGTAGGCCAAACAAGGCCTATGGAAAGGAGGCTGGGTCACGGGCGGACACGGGTCTTGGGGTATGGGGTATGACACATGCGCAGTGTAACTGAAGCTGCGGTCGTGCGTTGCGATTGGCTCAATTTGGGCGAGGGCAGACAAGATTTTACTGCGCATGTCTTATACCCCCAAAGATATGACGCGTTGATGACGCGTGACACAGCTTCCTTTCCATAGGCCTTGAGGCCAACCAGGAAGTTAGCATCGTCCTGGTTTCCCTCGACAAAAAGCTAATGGGATTTTTCCATTGGGTTTTGGATTATTGTAGAAAATAAGCTCTGTGGCAAGCAAGCATTTATGATACTTACTTGTTTTGTTCAGTAAGATAATCTTCACAAATGAACACCACTTTATGATTTTTGAAGAAAAAGTAAAAAGCTAACGTTAGGCTATAAACAAAACTACACCAACGTCACATGAGTGTGACTATACACAACGAGGCTGTAAAGGCGAGTCGGCGTGATGACGTCACTTGGTAGCAACCGCCTTTTTAAAAGACTTTCAAATCAAAACTCACAAGTGGGATATTTATTGATGTAGGCTAGCTTATATTTTGTTCTACGAGTCTCTGAAATGTTTCAGACCTGAAATAAGATCTGTGGTTAACACAAGCTCTCTTCAGCTCATAGTTCATAACATAAATCACTTAATAACTCACTGTTATTAGGTACAACAGACACTTTTATGTCCCAGTAGGATTATTAAGGTGAATTCTTCATCTTAATGTCTCTAATGTTTATTATCATAAATCTTATCCGCTCGTTGCTGAACATGTTGACTGACTCGAGGATACTATGGGAGGCACCTGTTCAAGCAGGATTACAAAGATAAGATACTCCTTTTAAATCATAAACCTCCCCACTCTCATATACACACACACCCTCGATATTGCTTCTCTCCCCAGTGAATGTTATTATGCAATGTTTCACTGTGCTGTAATGAGTGGAATATTCACATGGCTCACTTTGATCAGATAGATGCCGACTGTTGTGGCGAGTCTGCAGCAAAGGAAACATCCTGACCAAGCATGTTGAATTTCACGTGGTGGAAACAGTAAATACGGGCCTGATAATGCTCCTCAACACTAACAACACACAGTTCCTTTTGATGCTATCTTTGGATTTTGATTAGACCCATAATTATGTGGTAGCCTACTCTCACTGAAAACTCAGTTTAAGCGATTGCAAAGCTTGCTGGGTGATTTCCTCTTTGGATTTTGGTGGCAAATATCTCGCCTACACAAATCTCACCAGCTATACAGACAGCAAGCTAGGGCTAGTCTAAACATATTCAGCTTGTTTATCCTTTGATGTTGTTATATTTGCACTATTTTGTAGCCTACTGTATTTAGCATGTTTATAGGAACATTTAACATGCTTGGAACTATTTATTTACACTTCAAAGGGGGTTTTCTCCTTAAGTTTGATTGGGAAAAGTGATCTTGTTGAATGCCAGACAGCTCTTTTCAACAGGATTGTGGGGTTGTTTATTTGTAGTGAAAACGTAATCTGAGCCAACTTGAGGAAATGACTCCAAAATCCAAAGTTTTATGGGTATAAGGAGACGGATGTTGGTATTATGATAGCCAGCAGGTCCTCGGGCATGAGAGAATAATACATTGAAAGAAAATACAGCGTGAAGACATTTCTTTGTGTATTTCCAACCAACTGGAATAGACACCAAAGAAGAAGATATAAGAAGAAGGATATAAGGTCACTGCACTCGCAGGACACCAGCACCATGTAGAAATATGAAGGACTGCTAGTACAGTGCTATGAAAAGCATGCAAAAGTACATGAATATGATTAACGGAATCAATACATTTGACTAAATTTAACTGTCTTTGTATTTAAAACAAACCTAGAATAAAAATAATCCAGAATCAATGCTTGGCAGGGCATAAAACTGAAACATGACAAATATGGCGTCTCCCTCCATTCAAAGCCATCTGACCGTCCAATAGCGTAATAAAACTTTATGTCCAAATTCTAACAATCCAAATTTCAAAATAAGACTTTTAAACAACAATAGACCACGTGTCTGATCGTACCAATACAAACCAGAGAAAAGCATACAACAATCTGTTTATTTTTTTTCTGGTTTTCTATGTTTGATTTTCAGTTAAACAACACAAAATACTAAACAGTTTAGCAGCGAGAAACTGAGATGTCGGACCATATACTGTATATAAGAAGTGGACATAGCCTCCGTGACTGCATTTTGGCCGTTGCCATCTTTGCAACCAGAAGTGACACGAGAGGGTGGAGGTAAGCACAAACGAACACTGACTAAGACATTTTAAGGTTAAAGTTCTAAGACCTGTGGTAGTGACCTGTCAATCACCTAAAGCATCCCCTGCTTTATGATCTATTTGACTCTAAATGGGACCATAGTTTACTAAATGAACATCATGCTGTATTGAAGAAGACTTGAAACTAGCGATTGAGACCATAAACTCATGTTTAGAATGTTTACTGAGGTAATAAATCAAGTGAGAAGTAGACTCATTTTCTCAGACTTCTATACAATCAGACTTCTTTTTGCAATCAGAGGAGTCGCCCCCTGCTGGCTGTTAGAAAGAATGCAAGTTTAATGCACTTCAACATTTACTTCACTTTTCAGACCCGGAGGTAGCCCATACCCACTGTGTCGGACGTTCCACAAGCATGTGAAAACCGAAATAAATAAATAGCCTACTTTCGGCAGCTCAGATGATCACCAAAATCAAATCAGCTGATGCTTTGGCCAACCAAAATGTGTCCCAATTTTATGTATTTCAAAACTTAGACCTCCTAACAACTTTATAAAGTGTCTCACACTAAACAGACGTGGAAATTGTCCTTTACACGCAGAGGATAATTATTATCCCTGCCTGACGACACAGCATATGGTGATTCTGCTGATAACAAGCTGTCAGTTTATGACTGACAAACATAATTAGCAGTTCTGTGGAATATAGAGGAAAACGTCCCGTACGTACAGCTGATTGGCTGCTGACGATCGTCCAGGTCGTATTCAATGATAAGAAAGGTAAATCCTGTCTGAGCGATCCAAAGTTCACACTGAGGGAAACGCAATCATTTGGGCTCTCATGTTTTTGTAAATGATATAAAGTAGACTTCCTTTCACTGTTTGCATAATTCATTAAGTATATCTTTTGTCTTGTGTTACTATGTTTATTGTTTTCTAAAACTGTTTTGTAATTTTTTTGCCTAATCATGTAATTATTTAAAAACCAAATCAAACTGTCAAATTCAATCTATTAATATTAATGGTTTATTAGTTGGACAAAGTTAAATGAGCAATTGAAAGCTATTAAATGACTAACTGATACAGTATATCAGTAAAGATAAAACATTTAAACCAAGTCATTGTAAATGTACAAAACAAAAAAGGAAATATTTACTATACAATGCAGTTTCATAAACTTCATTGATTTTTTTTAAAACTACTTTTATAATTAATAATAAAAAATAATAATGTTAAGAATAAGAACCTCTGAGGAACTTCCTTTCTTTGTTTACATCGTTTTTTGGGACATTTTTCTGATTTTTTTCAGACATTATTCGGACTGTTTTTATGACATTTTTGGGACTGTTTTTATGACATTTTATTGACTTTTCTTTTGCCTTTCTTCCACCTTTATTTCGGAAGTTTTTTGGACTTTCCTCTTGCCTTTTTTCTGTCTTTTTCGGACATTTTCTTCTGCCTTTCTACCGCCTTTTTTCTGACATTTTTTGGACATTTTTCAGACTGTTTTTGTTACATCACTTTTTCCAGACTAAAAATGCCAGAAAAGTGAGAACTTGTATCACACGGTAGGAGTTTATTTTGGCAACAATCAGCGTCTGAGGGTAGTGTTGTGTCCCTGAAAACCCTGAATCTTCAGAAAAATAAACACAGATAATCTGCTGACAAAGTCAACAGGTCGGTAGTTTTCCTTCTACTGTAGGTAGGTGTGGGATAACAGGACTTATAAAGAGCCCGAAATAGAGAAACACCACGATAACAGTGAGTGGCTGTGAGTCCACCACCAGAGTAAAAATATCACAGGTCACGACCCTGTAGTTCCAGCCAGTCAGTGCAGGAAATAGTACAAATCATTTGTGAGCCAGTGTTTCTCTGCCCTGGTGGTCAGCAACCTCATTATATCCTGTAAGTTAGAGAAACAGTCATAATGCTGCAATTATGCTTCTGCAGAGAAAACATATTTGTAAACGTATGGAGAGAAAGGGGTTACGAGGAAGGTTTTTTTTTCCATTTTTTGAGCATACATTTCAGGATAGTGCTACTACAAGTTGTCTTCTAGGAGAGCATAGGAAAATAAACTCTTTAATAATATCTTTTGTTCATCTAGTTATTATCTCGTGCGTTTATTGTTTGTTTCACGGATGCAGTAGTTTGTCTATACTGTCAGCGGCGTGAAACGGATTTCCATTTCCTGAATTATTTTCATGTTTTCTTTACATTGTGTTTTGCTTAACATGACACTGCTTCCTGGCGTATATTATACCCTTGAAGTTTTTAAACAAACAACTGAGCCTGATCAGATACATACAATGACCAAATGTTTAGATGAGGATGTGACGTGCCACTTTCCAATATAAATCATCAAGAAAACAAAAAACCTTAACTTGAATGAGCAAACAGAGGAAGTATATTTTAAAGCTTTTTTTAGCCCAACACTGGTGAAGAAACTCCTAATTTGTCCTAAACAACTTTTGAATGCTTTAATGAGACTTTATCTGGTTGCTCTTTGCATCTGCCAGCTACCATATCTGTCTGACACAATCTATTTCTTGGTGACGGTATTCCCAGCGAGTAGTCTCATTCACAAACTGTCCAGATAAGTGTGAAACAGTCTGCACTGTATTTAGAACAGTCCAGTCTTCACTCACTAACGTGGTTTGTAGATAAGAAACGCTGTATAGGTTGAGTCCGCTTTGTTCTTATTTACATTCCTCATCCCTGGCTCTTAAGAGCAACATTAGCTTAGCATAACTTTATATAAAAATTTTACTGTCAGCACTATCTGGGTCAAAAGTCCTCTGTTCTGCACTCGTGACAAAGTCTGATTCATGATGATCCCGTGTGGCCTTCCTGCAGCGAGACATCTCCTCACAGTCTGATAGATTATTGCACCGTACAGACACGAACTGTAGTAAAGGGTTGTTTTTACACATAATTACAGGTACAAGTGTCAAAGTCCCGTCACGAACGCTCATCACGGCAGCTCCTGTGACTTCTCACAGTCAGACTCAAATACAGATGCTCAGTCACGTAACACAGCTGTTGACGTCTGAGTCAGAGGCTGATGTCATGATATCACTAGACTGATTTAACTACATTAACACATACAAGTCAATACAATCTACCTGTGGCAGTTCCTGCAAGAAAAAACACGTACCTTAGTCTGTTTTCAAAGTACTGCTGAATATTAAGGAATACAAAGTTCTCTGATTATAAACTGTTGTCAATATGATAAATCTAACATTATTCCATTGTATACTTATTATATTATTTTAATTTTTAAATTTAATTTGTATTAATTATTATATAAATACGGTTTTTAGACATTTTTTAGATGAATAAAGAGCGATAACTTGGTATGTCCATGGTGATACTGCTAATATTGGTAATAAATATTCAACAAAGTCAAATTTAAGCACAATAACATGTTCTAACATAACATATAACATAACTTGTGGACATTTACATTTTTCCATTTGGGCGAGGTTAAAGGTTTAAAGGAGAAAGAAGAAGAAAAGATCTCTACAGTTTATCATTCCAAAGATGACTGAAAAGGGATGTATAACGTCACAAATTCATAAATAGATTGCTCTCCCGGTCAACAGGCTAAAAAAGCCAAGAGGATGTTTAACCTCTCTGAAGAAAAGGAGGAGGAAAATCCAAGACAAACATGGGTTTTGTGTTCAGAAAAGGAGCCTCATCCTCCTCATGAGACAGTAAATCCACAGAGAATCTGATATGCACGGTAGGTTACTATTAATAAATCTCTGGGTCCTGTGGGAAACAGAGGAAACAGATCTCCGGTCGTCTCAGCAGCCGTGTCCTCCGCCTCCTCACCGTTTAACCCTCGTAATTCACAGAGACTTGTTTTCATTACAGAGAGGCCGCGAGTCAGGACCGACGCCTGGAAGAGAGAGTTCATTATTGGCCGAGGATCGTGGTCGGCACATGGCCCTTACATAAGTCTCAGCTCACAAGCTGCCAACCCACTCATCCACTCCCCCCCGTCAAACAAAAACATCTGGGGATGAAGAATCTAATTCACATCGACATGGGAAAGGCGGAAACAACGCTGCTGCCTTACTGTCAATAGACTGCTGAGTGATGTGTTCAGTTTGTATGGTGTTGGAGGTCAAATCATCTTTTTGGCTGAATAAAGTCTGAGTATATCGGAACAAGCCAGATTTTCAGATTTTAATTTATAAACTTGCGTACTTGACCAGAACATTTAGGATCTTTGAAGGTGGTAGACAGGTTATCTAGCCAAAATTGCCACTCGGCATGTCAGCTGTATAGCGATACGATGCTAGGACAAGAACTGCCAAAGCCGAATTCAGTACGAAAACAGCGCTGGGTGTTGAAAAACGCAAAGGGCTGCAATGATGTGTTGCTACTTGGGATGTCAATCGATAATTAATTGTGATTAATCGCATGAATGTCCATAGTTAATCGCAATTAATCACAAATGAATCATCTGTTCAAAATTTATCTTGAAGGGAGATTTGTCAAGTATTTAATACTCTTATCAACATGGGAGTGGACAAAGATGCTGCTTTATGCAAATGTATGTATATATTTATTACTGGAAAATAATTGACAAAATGACAAATATTGTCCAGAAACCCTCACAGGTACTGCATTTAGCATAAAGAATATGCTCAAATCATAACATGTATAACTCAAGCCCAACAGGCAACAACAGCTGTCAGTGTGTCAGTGTGCTGACTTGACTATGACTTGCCCCAAACTGCATGTGATTATCATAAAGTGGGCATGTCTGTAAAGGGGAGACTCGTGAGTACCCATAGAACCCATTTTCATTCACATATCTTGAAGTCAGAGGCCAAGGGACCCCTTTGAAAATGGCCATTTGCCTCCAAAATTTAGCTTAAGTTTGGAGCATTATTTGGCCTCCTATGCAACAAGCTAGTATGACATGGTTACTGCGTGAAAGAAATTAGTGGCTTTAAAAAGAATTTGCGTTAACTCATTATTATCGCATTAACTTTGACCGCCCTATTTGCCTTATGTACTGGTGAAAAATAAATTACCGGTTGATTACAATCACTAGTGCACCAAATTTTGTCCAAAACGACATGCATTTTTTTTCCACCATATGCGCACATCAGGAGCAATTTTGGGACACTTCAACATTACAACAGGAAGAGCCAGGAATCGGACCACCAAGCCTACGATTGATGGCCAACATGCTCTACCACCTGCGCTACATGTGTGCATAATAAAAACTGAGGCAGGAGATGAGTAAAAACTTATCAGGGGCCAAAACATTGCAAAAAGTTTCACAGAACCAAAATGAGTGATGTGTCCAAATGAATGCAGCCTAAAGGCTTTAGTATGCTTTAAATGATCTCTAGGTCGCACAACATGTCGTCGGACCACCTCTAAAAGGCAAAGTGCTTACAGCTGTTATGGATGGTCACGCTATAAGGTGGCATGAAAAGACAGCCGCTGTAGAGAAGCGTGAGACGTACAAATGGAGGATGTCTAAAATTGACAGAAGTAGCTATGTGAAGAATGAAAAAGGGAGAGTTTGAGAGAGTTCAAACATCCGCCTTACTTTCCAAAAAAAAATAAACCTGGTCAATTGCTGCGTAAAGTCAGCGTGATTGTCAGATCTATTTTGGAACATTTTGAAAATGTCCTATCAAAGCCATCTATCCTCTTAACCACCAATTCTGTGGCATTCCCAAGGCCAGATGGAATATATGCAGTTTTTGCTGCAGCATGTACTGGGTCAGCTATGGCGTCACCTCCCAGTTGGATGCCTCCACATGGAAGTGGCCAGAGGACATTATGATCAGAGACCTGAACCACCTCAACTGGCTCCTTTAAACATGAAGGAGGAACAGCTGTTTTCCTTCAGTTGTTTGTCGGAATATGAAATGACCTCTCAACCAATATGGAGTGAAAAGAAGGATCCAGTCCTGTGTTTTGACTTTCGCTGGTGGACCATTTCGTGCACATTTGTAGTACAGACTGTGCCTTTAATTTTTCAGTAAAGCCAGAAAAACGGTTGCTCTTTGGCTCAAACTTTGCTTCAAACATTAGTACAGTAAATCCAGTGTGTTCTCATATCCCAAATGGCTTGCATCACCATGTGTGGACGTATTTTTAGCATGATTTTGACCACTGGGATGGGAGCTGTTATCCATGGTAGTAGATGAACCCATATAGGAACATGTATGGCGACAGAGAGATTTCTCTCAGGATATTTTCTGTTCTGTTCTTCTCAGGCAAGCCTTCACAGAGGAAGTGCTAAAGACGTTTCAAACGGCCAGAAAAGGAAGCCAAGACTTGACAGCAGGAAACGACTTCCTGAGTCGGTTCGGGGATCCAACCAATACACAATAAAGGCAGGATCTCTTACGTAACTGGGCGGATTTATACGTTCCACGCCAAACACAGGGGGCCCTCAGTAGGTAACTGACTACTCTGGGGAAGAGTCTGAAACCCTACTGGTGCTGCAGGCCAAGTACAACAGATTGAAGAACCGCCACCTTTTTATGGAGGAGTGTTAAACTGAACTCCAAAAACAAAGCAGTTAAACCAGCGTTTTGTCCATTTAGGCAGCTATGAAAAGCAGTAAATCCTGAGTATTTGACACATTTATTTTACTCAAGCACTGCTTTGAGGATTGTACAAAATATTTAGAATAATGAAAGATAGAAAAAGCATTGTTTGAGCCTGACACACATCTCGTCTTTTCAAAAGGCCTCATGACACCAAGGGTGGTAGAATTAATTAAATATTTAGTTTTTTAAAGAACATCCAGATTAAGCCAATTAAATGTAAAAAACGCAACCTTTTCTGTGTTTCAACCCTGTGTTCACACTTAAGGCTTTTGTACACCATGTCTGTATTTTTAATCTGAAATTGTCGCACGTTTAAAAATAAAAACAACCTCACGTTGTGTCACTCACGTTTATTAAAGTTCAAATCATTAAGGTTTTCAAAACACGTTCCATATTCTGCGCTTTTTCGCATCCGTCAAAAGCCAAAAGAGGGTTGTTTGACCACTCAGAGCCACCGTCCGCGCAAATGTCCTCATCCAAAACATTCACTTCGTCTCCTAGCACAAAACACTTTACGATAAATAAATAAAAGAATACAGAGATGCTGAATTTAAAGATTGTGGCAGACGATTGCAGAAAGATTGGAATCGGGGATGGTCGCAAAACAAAGGATGTAGGAAAGATTAGACAGCAGTGATTGTGCTCAGCTAATGTCCGTTTGGGACTAGCACAGTCCATCGCACGGCACCCACGTAATTAATTCAGTTTTATCTTGTATTGCAAATTTTCGCAACAAATAGAATAATAAAACGCATCGGACTCAGTTTTTTTGTTTTTTTTAAATCAGATGACGGATCAAAAAACGCATCTTAAAAATACGGACTGGGTGTGCAGAGACCTTAACACCTTACTCACCAAGAGAACGAGTCAGAACGGCCTAAACTGTGCGATTTAGTGTGTAAAGGGAAAATAGTGGTTTTGCAAAACAATGACATAAGCCTGCCGAGTGAGGGCCGGGGTTGTATGGCGATACACTATGAGACAACCTTTAGTCGCTGTGGCAGCATTCCCACTCTCTGAAGTCGTTCTGCATGTGGTTCAAGTTGAGGATTTGGGGCCTGTCATGAGGAGAACTGCTCATCAAAATAAACTCAGCTGGTCTTCTCCTTTTTTTCCCTCCTGACAGCTGAAAAGCTCCATCAGGAAGCGGAGGGTTTTTAGCTTGCAGAGGGCTGGCGTGTCACTGTGTCAAAGCTGCAGGAAAGCTGAACAAACAAGAGTGTTTGTTCGTCACTGTGATAAAGAGATGTGATGAGAGCTGAGCACATTAATGATGCTTTGACAGACAGGTGTTATGAAACCAGGCTTTTGTTTGTGCTCATGGAAACGTCGACCTCTCGAGTTCAAGTCGTGTCTGAACCGCAGGTTATGAACTCCGCAGAAGAAATCTTAAGAAGAGTACGGATCTCCTTCATGAAGACAAAACATGCGACCACATTTGAGAGAACCACATTTCTGCGTCTTCTGCGGTATGAGCCATGCAGGAGAAGCCAGGTTTGCTGAACCACAGGGATGAAAACAAGGCACATGAGGTCCTTATCTGGCCCCAGACTCACATATTTTCCTTCACCGACTACAAAAAGAAGTTCTCTCTCTATTTTGACTGCAGCCCGCGACTATCTGAAGTATATCCGGTGCAACAATACCCCATTGTTTGCTTACAGGACGAACACAGAAAGCGCTTTAGAGTGAAGCCAAGAGTCGACTCCTGTAGAAACTCCCACAGACTGCAGGGCAGCGTATCAATGGCAGATAACCTCAGAGAGCACAAGACCGGAGCTGCGTATGTGTCCAACAATCTCGTTTGGATTTCAGAGAAGGAGAGGGAGGGGAGGCAGGGTGGGGGTTATCTTCTAACGGCTGGCTCAGATCGAAACTGAACACAATGTATGCAGAAGTCAGTGATGAACGCTCCTCCACCCAACTGCTGCTTTCAACATGTTCTAACGCCGAGAAGATAAACCTTTTGTTGGTTATTGTTTTATTCCATATACATAAAGCACAGATAGAGATCTGTTGCAGACGCTGACCGGGTGCTGCTGTGTTGACTCTAGTGATATTAATGGTGCCTTCAAATGGGGTCGTGTTTACCGTGTTCACAGGAAGAGTCCATATGAACGCCCCCCTAATGTGGTATTCACGACCTCGTCAGAGGAAAGTTTCTGAAAGCCCCGAGTTCACGAGTTGTGACGTGTTTGTTGACATTGTCAGAAATGGCGGAGGCCATGGAAGTTCATTTTTCGGTGCATAATAAGTTAATATATTGTAATTTTAGTCATATGTTGATTTTCTTCATAATTTTATATGTATCATGAAAATGTTGATATTCCTCTGTCATTACGCCTTTGCATTTCCAGCACTATGTTAGCCGCTCGCTAGCTTGCTAAATTGTTAGCCTCTGTCAGTAACGTTAATATTGCCGTTGCTTAGCAGCGGTGCTTATATTATATATTATTTTTGTTGAGGACCCCCTTGAAAACGAGGTGATACATCTCAACGGGTTATTCCTCATAAATAATTTCTAACAATTTTTATACTTCTGCTCTCCTTGTGGCTTTCACTCCTTTTAGTTTCTTGTCTTTTTGATGATTACTAACAGGACTCATTGTAGAGTAAAACTGCTTGAGGTAAAATGTAAAGCCAGAAGGGGAAACTGTGACTTCATGATCATGAATTAATCAAAGAGGGTCTGTAGTTAGGAGGAAAGTTGGACCAGAGTTGTGGCAGGGGAGAGGGGGAGCTAGCTGAGGTGGGTGAAGGGGGGGGGTTGGACACATTGGAAGTGGGTGTGTGAAGGGTTGGACCAGTCACAACTGGAGTTTAAATATATCTGGCAGAGCAGCACTCACTTGTTGTTTGTTGGGTGAGAAACCGAGACTGGAGTGCTGGTTCAACATGTTGTTGACTGGTAACGGATTTGAAAAGGCAAAGTAAAGCTTGATTTGTTATGGCCTGTGCACATGTATGATAGTGTGACGAACATCTGGCATCCGTAGAAACATCCGTAAAATATGAAAAGTATGTAAAATACTGCTGCTTTGAAGTGCTTCAAATGACTTTCGCAACGCCCTTTTCCAGCTGGATGTGACCTTTTCTCTTCTTTACGCATATTTCAGACTGTACCATGTTTTTATGTTTTTCAAAAATAAAAAACGAGAATGTGCAACTTTTTGCCTTTTGCCTAGCTGGCACTGAAAAAGCATGACCGGATAAAATATTTGAGGTCCATGGTGCAGTTTTTCCATGAGCAGTCAGACCATGTGGGAGCCAGATACTGTATGTCTGCAAATGGAGCGGTGACCAGTTCGCTGGCTGTTTGTGTGTTTACTACAGACGATTAGCTTCGGAGTATTTTACAGCTCCTTCTCAAGCAGCTCGACTCAGTTAGAGAAAACAAACTTAATTCTCGGACAGGGGTCCTCTGCAGGTCTGTGAAGTCAGAAAACTACTGGAAGTTTATCATTTCTTGCTGTTGAGGAGTTTAAGGAAAACACAGTGTGGAAAAGCATGGGGAAGATTTTCAAGTTATATTCATTAACTACAGTGTTTTTCAATGCATACTTTGTAATCTCATGGGTATAACTGATGTTTCAGATACGTTCACGCCCTTTCAAGAATAAAACATTGGAGGGAATCCAAAATAATTAAGTTGTTGGCATGAAAACAGTCAAACTTAAAAGATATCAACTATCTGCAGCATTCATCAGGTATATCTATCTGATTTATGACTATAGTGTAGAGCTGCTTGAGTCTCAGAGATCTGATAAAAGATCTTGTTGTTCAGGCTGCAGCCTTAACATGTGATTCCAATTTGACTGCTGAAATATAGAGACCACAGTGCCTTTGCTATAAATGCATTGGACAGATTGCAGCTTTCACGGTTTGGAGTAGAGCTGTGGTGGCTCTACTGTAGATGTCAAAAGTCACGTGATGACTTTCTCAAGATAAGTTTCTTAAGGTTTTACTTCTTCAATTGGTCTGAAATGTAACCAGAGAAGAGCGTATAGCATATAGTTAAATACCATCTGCATTTTTATTTACTGATTTCCAGGAAATAAGTATGGAATTTGGCGTGAGTTGCATAAAGATAGACCTAGTCTTTGTCTTAAATATAACCTTGAGTCAGACTTGCTATAGACACTTAAATTTACCTGTTACATAAAGTTTCCCCATGAGTGAATAATGTGAGACTGACGCCTGTCGCGCAATGCATTATGGGTGAAATAAGACACTTCATATGAAAGAAAAAAATGGCAGATGCAACAACAACAGCGACACCATAAGTATGGGAGAAAATAACAGAAAAGGTAAACAGCATAAATCCAACGGTTGTTAGAACTGTTAAAGATGTTCAGAAACAATTCAAGAATATGGTACAAGAATCCCAAAAAGTTACGGATAAACAGTCGAAATAGTTAGCTAAAAGTAATTATAAACAGCTGAAATAGTTAGCTAAAAGTAATGGACAAACAGTTGAAATAGTTTGGCAACTGATCTCCTCACTGATTGTTGCCATAGCAACAAAGCTCTGACCTCAAGCTTAGCCAATTAATAGACTAGTCTAACCTGACAGTCTAAGGCCAAAACTAGCCTTAAACTAATTTTATGCAACTGGTTCTAGTTATATAAAACAAATGGAGACAACGTTCTGAGACAGATATTTACATGTTTGTGTTCATCACTAATGTATCTAAATGAATCTGTAAAGCAGGCCTATATTTTCAGTTATTTTGATGAGAAATTCAAAAGTCAAACTCTTCAAATACACATGAGGTTCTTGAAGTCAAAAATTGCTGCTGTAAAATATGTGTAGGAGTCATGAGATCTGTAAAGTGGAGGGAATGACGGATGATGTAAACGTGTCGAAACACGAGAGCAATTAGTCGAGGTCCTGAAAAGTCACAAGATGTCTAAGAATTGTGACATCAACCCGTTTTAAAGATAAAAGCCCAAGGTTGTTTGGAAACTGTGGGAACACGGGGACTGTAGCAACCGTTTTTTTAAACACATACCTGTATGTAAAACAGCAGTCTAATAAAATCTGGTTGTTTTTAATGTCACCGATGGCACCATGACATGAAACAAGCAGAGTCCTGTTTTTGTTTTTTATTTAATAAGCTGGTTCATAAATTATCGCACATAAAAGATTCTTTTTTTCAATAGTTACAAAGTGGATAGCAACTTCAGTTAGCGCCTGGAAAAAATAAAACAAATTAGAAGATTGACAGTGGGGGGATTTTGATCTTGACAAATCAGGAGTTCACACAGTGGAGGAGAGAAGAGGGAGCCAACAGGGGGGGTTTCAACATCCAACCACTGTCGAATTATATTCCCGTTACACAGACGGTTGTCGTCTATGCTCAGACTAGCAGCGAACAAAACGGTGACATGCGTTTCGTATTTCATGCCGGAAAAACAACAGAAGGAATTCTTGTTTCTGTTCTCCAGTGTATTAAAAATAGTCTTAAAATAAAACTGAGGGAGTGAGGAGGGGAATAAATTATAAAATAATAATAATAATAATAATAAAAAAAGACAGCACTAGCTACATGTGAGGCTCACGAAATCGAACTAAAGACGTGTTGAAGTGGCATCTTCTTGGCTCGATTGTCCCCTTCTTTTCTCAGCAGCGAAGGGTTTGACGAGAGGCTAAACGGGGGGGTTAGACAGTGGTTAAGAGGCAGCGAGGAGATGCTGGAGGAGCTCTTTCAATAATTCATTTTGAAAATCCCAGTTCTTCATTTATTTATTTCTGTAACTCTTTATTCTTTTCTACAACTATCACCCTCCTCCACTTCTGATGGTCATATCCCGGCTGACCAATGAGCTCGGAGGGTGGATTTGTTTAATAAGAGTGTTTGGAGGTAACCCATCTCGCTAAAACTGGTCTGAAGGAGCGATGGGTGTCCGTCGTTTCTAACGCTAGTTTGCACTCTACGAGGCCGAAATCCTTTCTCTCCATGGTTTTCGGATTCAAGCGGCCAAAGTTTCTCTCTGTGTGATGGGAGCCTACTTGGACATTTGCTGCTGAATGTGCTGCAGGAACTCATGGTAGGATGAAGCCGACTCACACCGATCCTCCACCAGGTACTGGAAGATGGTAGCTTTAGCCGAGGCGTCGTCCCTTCAGGAGAAAAAGACGAGAGGGTAAGAGGGATATACGTAGCAGCACTGAAGTTTGTAATTTTGGATTCCATGTAAGGCTGGGTATCATTGAACATTTTATTTATTACAGTTTTCCCCAATTGTTTAAACACAAACACTGGTAATTGAGACACAATGACCTCAACCTGCAACTCATGTACCAGCCCCCTGAACCAATTCTGCTAAAATACAAGCATATTTACTGATTTAAACCCAGATTGCAGTTCGAAACTACACTTTTTTCAAAACACTACACACAATTCTCTACATGCATTTCTCATCTGTCACGGTGATGCAAACATCCTCAGTCCGTTTGCACTGACATCAGCCCTCCTCCTCCTCCACCACAACAGCAACACTGTGGTGTAAACTTGTGGTGGAGCAACAATGCAGTGCCACAGAGGAGGAGAGAGAGAGGAAACAGAAACAATGCGTTCCCTGTGGAAGACTTTACCACCGCTGTCAATCAATGACCTCACTGCAGTGCTCACTATGTGTTTACACTGGAAATATTTTTGTGTCAACCTCAGACCGATCTCTACTGGGAGCATGATTGCAGTTAAACACAAAACTGGTCACACCCTGTTTCTGTGTGGTGCCAGTCGAGAGCAGATCGCTGGAAATGTGAGCATACTTTTCAGAAAGCTGACAACAACTATGGGACTCTGATGGTCACAGGGGGAATTGGACACTGCAACTCATTAGTTTCATACAGATTAATCTGTTGGTCGACACAAACCACATAAACTATAACTGCAACGCCTCCAGTTCGATTCCAGCCGGGAACTTTAGTTGCATGTTTATCGCCCCCTCTCTGCTTCATTTCCCGTCACCACACCCTCAAAATAAATTAAATCTGTTGACTAGTTTTTGATTAATAGTTTACACTAAAATAAAATAAAAATAGCGAAATATGTCACAGTTCCTCAGAGCCAAGATGCATCAGCTCATGTCTGTGTGGAAAACAGAACCAAGGCTGAAAGCCTTTCTGCCCAAGAGACACCACTAGAGGCTGGCCATGACCTCTGACCTCATTTTGACTGTTTGCAAAAATATATATATATTGTTTCAGATTTGTCTAACTTGGCATGGTGACCTGCAGGGCTGCCACCTCTTAGTCGATTAGTCGACTAATTGGTCGTTTTGGTCTTAGTCGACTAAGATTTCTTTAGTCAATTAGTCATTTTTTATGCTTTTTTTCATGCTGAATTACTTATTTCTAAGAACCTTGAGAGCACATCTCTGGTAAACACAAGATTTAAAGTGGTGCTTTTGCGTGATTGTTTGTGGAGAAACTCAGTTCTACAGATTAAATCAACTAACCGATTATTTGACAAAATCATATGAGTGTTATTCAACTAAGATTTTCTTTAGTTAGAGACCTGACAGCCATTCAGTGTAAAATATTTTGGGATGAGTTGAGTACAAAGTGAGCATTGTTTGGCTGCTTCAGAGCTCTAAAAGGAAACAAAAAACAAACAACAACCTGAAGGTTTTTCATGTTTCCCCATCCACATCTCAGCCCCTTACTCTGAAGATAAACTTTAGTAATCCCACACAGGGATTACAGCAGCAGAAGTAAAGGCTATGAATACAAACTTGCTTTTATCTTAAATGTACTCCTTTCCACTAAACTTCAATCCCAGAAATTAAGGGTGCTCCAATCGATCGGCCACCGATCGATATCGGCCGATAGTCATTCTAAATAGTTTGATCGGTGTCTCCGTAAAGGTCGATCAGATGAAGCAAAACATGAGACAATTTCTCTACACGCCGCTAAAATGGCTTCACCAGGTTGTGAGTTGTGTCTCTAATGCTACGAGCGATACAGCAACAGGCTACAAGTCATTTTCAAATGAAGTCGGTGACATGAAGCCGACACTGCATGACGGGCGTGATGCGCTACAAATAAAGTTGAGCTGGTCTCAACTTTTTTCAGTGCTCCAATGACGTGAAAGCATCAAACAATCATATGTTTTTGTTTCACCCTGTTCCGTTCCGTCTAAAAAAAACGTCCCTTCAGGAGAAAAAGACGAGAGGGTAAGAGGGATATACGTAGCAGCACTGAAATTTGTAATTTTCAGTGCTGTTTAACGTCAAAACTACGTTAACAAGCGCTTGAGCAACACTTCAACGGCGACTCGCCAACAAAATGTAGCTGGCCCGCTTGGCCGTTTTGTTGCTTTTGTCGCTTGTAGAGTGAACATAGCTGAAGTGGAATATGAGGCACATGTTGCCTGCCAATAAATAATCAGTTGTCAATTCATGATACTTTTTCTTCTCTTAATTGTATTACTTAATACACAGTGTTGTTAACAATAGTTAAATAAATAGATACGATAAATACAGTATTATATAATAAATACAGGCTTCAAATAGACCCTGTGATCGATATTGGCTGATACAGCTTCCAGCGATCAGTGATTGGTCCCAAAAAACTGATCAGAGCACCCTTAAAAGAAAGTGTTGCACTACTGTGCCTTCTGAAGCTGGACCCTCCTAATGTTTGGCAGCTGGTAACGTTGGTGGAAGAGGAAGTGAAACTTATTTAGTGGTTACGGTATTTTGAGGTCAACTGTCAAAAGATTTTACATCATTTTAAAACGTGAGAACAAACAAAAGAAGAAGAAGAAACAGCCTCTCAGACTTTCTAAAATCTGGATGTAAGAAGATGTGTGAGTTTAAATCAGATGTTAATCCAGATGTGTGGCAGCGCTTACTTGACGACGTGTATAGTGGAGCAGAACGCTCTGTTGTCCTGCAGCCAGTCGAGGAACGCTCGCACTCTCTCAGACAGAGGAGTCTCCAGCTCAGGAATGTGACTCTGGGATTCATAGAGAGAAAGAGAGGAGAACATCAACAGCATTGTTTTCACTGCCGTGCATCTCAGATTGGAAACAGATAACGTGGATTCACGGGGTCATCTCGGCTACACAACGTGGTCAACAGAAATATGCCTGTGGTTTAAAATGTGGTGTTCGTAGGTGGCATCGACCCCTTTCTAGAAAAATACAATAAGCAGCATAAACAAGTGCTGACGGTTGCTGTTAGTTCTGGATGTCACCATAACACCCACAGTGTGGTAATGACAGAGCTTTCTAGGTCTAGCAGCGCAGTTTGTTAAAAAAGCTACCACAGCAAATCTGTTTTGCTGCATGAGTTGTTTTCTTTTTTGAGAGAAACGCAGTGTTCTTTTATTGTGGAGCAAATCTGTGACTCATGTTCAGGGCAAATGTGTGCAATGTTGCGTTACATCACTCATGCAACAACTGGGCGGTGGTGGTGTGTAAAACAATACCACCATTTCCCCTAATCATAGTTACTTTCTGTCATATCCTGACATGTTTGGATGTTGGTGAACTCTCCTCCTCAATATAAATGCATCATTTTTCACTTACTTTTTAAATGATGGACATGTTATTTGAAATGACGGCTGCTTGTATACAGTTACAGTCTTACTGACCATGTTGGGGGGTATTGAAGCGTAGTTGGGGCAGCCCAGAACATCTCGGATGAATATCTCGTTGCAGCATTTGCCGATCCACAGATAAAACACCTGCACAGACAGAAACAGAGTCAATACAGAGTATCTAATCATCCTGACACAGATTAAAGCTCCTGAAAGCTTTGTTTCAAGTATTCTCTATAATATATTAGTGCTGCAACTAACAATTATTTTCATTGTTGATTAACCTGATTATTTTCTTGATTAATCAATCAGTTGTTTGGTCTATAAAATGTCAGAAAATAGTGAAACATGTCGATCAGTGTTTTCCAAAGCCAAATATGACGTCCTCAAATGTCTTTTGTCCACAACTCAAAGATATTCAGTTTACTGTCACAGAGGAGTAAAACCAGAAAATATTCACATTTAAGAAGCTGGAATCAGATAATTTAGACTTTTTTCTTTAAAAATTACACAGATTAATCCATCATCAAAATAGTTGGCGATTCAATAAATAGTTGACAACTAATCGATTAATCATCACAGCTCTATAATATATTACTATATTTGTGACTAAATAAGCAGCAATAACAGTTAAAAGGCCCAGAAAAAACATCTTCAGGTATGTTCCTTACAAGTTAAACATTCAATAACTCTGATTGGTGGACGGAAATATATGCAGGATGTATAGCTCATAGTAAGAAGGTGATTATGAAATTAGGTTATCAGAGCATTTGAGAAGCTCAATCAATAGTTTTAAAAGGAATAGCTCACCCATAAAATGACTATGAATCAATCAATCCCTCACCACGTGTTACCTT
This sequence comes from Hozukius guyotensis, assembly GCA_916700995.1. Lineage (NCBI taxonomy): Eukaryota > Metazoa > Chordata > Actinopteri > Perciformes > Sebastidae > Hozukius > Hozukius guyotensis. The sequence continues at coordinate 34,205 of CAKALU010045380.1, forward strand.
GAATTCTTGAAGAAAACTTTGATTTTTCTCTCATGCCTCCACCGTGAACAAAGAATCAAAAAATGGAGAATAGTCTTGATGAATTACGTTTAACAGCAAAACTATATCAAAACATCCATTTACAAACTCTCAAACAACTCACGCAGTATAATCCTTTATTTATCCAGTCGTATACTCACTACTTCCCAAATACATGCATCTTTGCTAAAACCTTACTACTTAAAACACTTCAATGCATGTGTTTGGGAAGTAGTGAGCACACAACTGGATAAATGAGACTTGGATTATTCTGCATGAGTTATGCGAGAGTTTGGATGTTTTGATATGGTTTTGCTGCTGTTAAACGCGGCCCCCCATTTACTTTAGTTCATCAGGACTCTTCTCTGTTTTTTGGATTCACCGTGGAGGCATGAGAGAAAAACAAAGTTTTCTTCAAGAACTCAAGGTAACATGGGGCGAGTCACTGATTGGTACAAATGGTAATTGTGTGGGTGAAGTATTCCTTTAATACCTAATTTCTTTCTTTTTTTTTTTACATATTTCAACAACTGTCCTGGGATAAAACTGCTCATAAGTGATGTTTAGCACTGATATTCAATGTCTTTATATGAATGATTCAGTTTCCTCTCTGTACTTTATTTTGTTGGGGTTGAAAGTCCACTTAAATTGAATCATGTGACACTAAAACTCAATGAAAACTGGCCTGAAATGATTCCAGGAGTTTACAATGATCTACACTTGTTAAAGAAAACAAGACAACTAGACAGATTTGTGGCAAAAGAAGAGCAAAAATAAAAAGCGAGGAGAAATAAACATCATCTGACATTCTGAAGAAAACCAGAGCCACATCCCTCCAGAGTGTTATAAATAAAAAATAATACTGAAAGCTTACGTTGCCACAGTCCATGAGGAAAGCTCCATCTCTGCTCACATTCTCACCAGACAGGTGGAGTAGATGAGGCTGGGGAACCACTGTGTCGTTCAGATGGAGCGCCCCCTGCAGGTGTAACACAAATAGTGCAATGGATTAGTTAGTGACACTCAAGTTTGTTCCATTTATTTTTGTTTTATTTTCATATAAAAGTCACTTTGTTCATAAGTACAGTGAGAGTTGTTACTCATTTTACAATCCACACTCACAGCTCCAAAGGCCTAAAAGACAATAGTTTAAGTAAATTTGTCATTTGAACATAAGTTTTAAATTTATTTAAAAAATAAATCACCACTAATAATATAAGTAGCTTAAAAAGTGACGTTACCAGACATGTTATTAAGAAGTTTTTCACTCCCGCACTTTACATTAATATTGGTCAGTCGTGTCCGTGTCCTACCTGGTCAGACATGTTGTCCAGCCGGTAAAGGTCAGGATGAACCATTCGCATCAGCTGCTGCAGCGGCTGCGTCTTGAACTCGCACATGGCGAAGACCCGCTCGTCCAGTCGCGTGCTGGTGCCCGTCCGCAAGGCTTTCTGAAAAGAAATACTTATCATTTTAATATGCGTGTTAATCTTTAATCCTTTTTTTCATTTATTTGTATTTTGCCATTTCCCTTTTTTTCAGCCTGATGTTGCTTCATAGTCAGGAGCTGCCCGGTACAACACAGGTTTCTATCATTTACTGATACTGAAGGTTATAACTGTCAGACAACATGGAGTTCACTTCTCATTTGATTTTCTAATCAGTCATTGGATTCAAACAAACATCTGCTTAAGACAGAGTTTTCCTTAGATTGCTTAAAGCGATAGTTTGGATTTCTTGAATTGGGGTTGTATGAGGTACTTATCCATAGTCAGTGTATTACGTACAGTAGATGGCACGCAGGAGCACGGGAGTAAAGCAATGTACTGCTGTGGACGGGGGCAGCAGCAAAACATATTTCAGACACTAAAAAGATCTATAGCAGTTTAAGTGTACTCTATATTTAGAATATTTTCATTGCTTTACCTTGCCGTCAGACAGTCCTTTGCGACGGGGAACTGAAGCCGTTATCTATGCTCTCTTCAAAGCCACCAGACTCCATTGACAAAAACAGTCATTTTACCTCACAGAACACAGGAGTTGCTGGTCTACCACTGCCTTGATCAGTTAATTTGTTTGTGTTATTGTGTGATTTTGGTGAATCTGAGCTAAAACTTTAAAACACCAAAGTCACACAATAACACAAACTAACCGATCGAGGCAGCGGTAGACCAGGAACCCCTGTTTTCTGCAAAGTAAAATTACTGCTTTTGTCAATGGAGTCTGGTGGCTTTGAAGAGAGCATAGATAACGGCTTCAGTTCCCCATTGGAAAAGGCTGTCTGACGGCAAGGTAAAGCCGTGAAAATACTCTAAATATAGCATACATTTAAACTGATATTGATTTTTTTTAGGTGTCTAAAATACGTTTTACAGCAGTACATTGCTTTGCTCCCATGCTGGTACTCCTGCGCCGACCACCATCTACTGTAGATAATACACTGACTATTGACCTCATACAACCCCATTTCAAAACATACAAACTATCCCTTTAAGCACTCAGAAACACTAATTGAATATCATTACACTGTAATGAAGGTGGATTAAACAGTGAAGGTAAGTAAGCAGTTCTGATGACTCGGAATTGTTGCCCATCTGTAATATTACCTTAATCATGACACAGTGTTTAATAAGTAGGAACTGTGTTTTAAATGTTCAGGGTGTACACTGTTATGGTCAGACTTATAGTCTCAGATGACGCCAAGTGTGTGAGAGTGTGTCTGAAAGTGGACACACCCTGGATGTATGAATGAACACGTCCTGGATGGATGAATGAACACGTCCTGGATGGATGAATACAGTCATTGAACATACAGGGAGTCTGTATGAGTGTAAACTCACACTTTTATTGTGTGTGTAGAGGGAGGGGTAGTGATGATGTAAACACTGATGTAGAGGTGGATTATTGGGTGTTAATATTGAATGTGTGACTGTGGCTCTGTGGTTGGTTTTAGTCGTATATGTGTCTAAAGCTCATAAGACGTGTGTATGTGCCGACAGCCATACCTGTTTGAGCAGAGAGAGGATGTAAATGGGGAAGAGGCGCATGGACCAAGGGACGACGAGGCCGGACTGCTGCAGGTTGGACACGTTGCTCTTGTAGGCGCTCACCAGATCCACCACTGCATTCGTCAGCGCATCACGTGCATCTGACAGGCTGGACGTTATCGACCGGTCGATGGCTGAAATGTGGAGATTCACAAATAATAGTACGACATGTTAGTACATTTCTGAAAAGGCTGCATCTCATGTTGAAGACAAACTATTTTATTTTATATAAATTTAAGCTACAAGTACATACATTTTTCTACTCTACTGATTCTCTATCATTTCCATTTTTTTTCCCTCTAGTGACCTCACGCTACCTCTCATGACATCACAACGTGGACAAAAACGTTAAAGCAACGTATTTAAAAAGATTGTGACAGCTGAGTGTTTATGCAACGGACTCACCCATATCGGCTAGCAGACAAGTGATGGCCTGAACATCAGCTCCGGCGTACACGTCACTCAGCTGGTTGACCACCGGTAGACACAGAGTATGGACCCGGATTCGCCTTTTTCCTACCAGGATAGACGGATGAATAATCAAGAGACAGTAATACTATTTGTATTTAGCATCATGGTTTAACTTAAAAGTATTTGTGTACCTTTACTGGAGGTGTATAGCAGAGCAGCCTGGAAGCAGGCCAGAGACGAGTCTGCCAGAGAGTCTTCAATAGACATCTGGACAGCGAAGGCAGAGTCCGGGTTCACATTGGCCAGGGACAGCAGGTCAGTGGAGCGCACAAAGAAGTTACCGTGGAACGTGTGGATGGATAAACCTGAAGGGGAAGCAGAGGATGAAGGCAGGGTCACAAACAATGTAGACAAAGACACTTGAAAACAGAGTTTCTGTTTCCGGGTTACCTTTAGTGCATCGTATTCTCATGACCGCCTCAAAGCCGATCTTCCTGGTGAGGTAGCGCTCCAGATCTTTCTGGAACTTCTCCAGCTGAGCCGGGTTGTGGATGTAATGGAAGGAGGGGTAGTAAAAGATACTGCCCGCTGAATACTTGGAGATACATGCTGAAGAAGAGGAGAAGTTTTAATTAAATTACTTCTTATTAGAGTGATAGAAATGTCCCTTGTGGTTCTCAAACCTTTTCAGTCATGCTCTCTTCAAAGCCACCAGACTCAATTGACAAAAACCTCACCTCACAGACCACGAAAGTTGCTACCACTGCCTCGATGGGTTAGTTTGTTTCTGTTATTGTGTGACTTCTGTGAATCCGAACTAACCCTTTTAAAACACCAAAGTCACACAACAACACAAACAAACTAATCGATCGAGGCAGCGGTAGAACAGCGCCTCCCGTGTTCTGCGAGATAAAATTATTGTTTTTGTCAATGGAGTCTGGTAGCTTTGAGGAGAGTGATATAATGGCTTCAGTTCCCCATTGGAAAAGGCTGTTTGACGGCAAGGTAAAGCGGTGAAAATATTCTAAATATAGCGTACATTTAAACTGAAATTTTTTTAGGTGTCTAAAATGTATTTTCTTGCTGCCCCCGTCTACAGCAGTACATTGCTTTGCTATCGTGCTGGTACTCCTGTCTGTTTCTCCAAACTGGGGGCGTGACGATCGCCATCTACTGTAGGTAATACACTGACTATGGATCAGTTTCTAGCTTGCTCAAAGCATTGCAATTATGACCGATAACTAGTGACCAACAATGGATAAGAGGATAAAGCTGCAGGTGTGCTTTAAAAAAATTCAACAGATGTTTTAATGCTTTTTGTGCCATGGTTCTGGGTCTCAATTAGAACCAATTGTTATGACTGTGAATAAAAACTGACTGCAGCTGTGTGAAGGAGCAAGCTACCAACTTTTCATATCCACCTCAAAAATACTCAAAACAAAGATTTGTGATGAAAACACAAAGTGACAAGAGGAAATTTTGACCCAGTAAACCATCCAACAGTTGTTGAGATATTTCACTCTGAATCAAAGTTTTGGGTCAGCAGATAAACAAACTTTCAACAGCCCTGTTGTAGCTAAAGAGATGGACATTGAGGTTGAAATGTTGCCGTGTTCTTACCTAGCGAGGCAAGGTCACAGTACTGGGAGCTGAGCAGGAAGAGATCCACCCCAATCTGTTGCCCTGAACAGTCCAGTGCGAGTTTCTTATAGAAGTCAGTGGCTGGGCCGAGGTGCTGAACTCCCTGGAAAAAGATACAGGCTCATTATAAAAAGAAATCCTCTTGTTCTGCTCTGTAGAGGAAGAAATCACCACCAACAGCTTTAGGGAGTTTTTCTCTTAAAGCCTCCTGTGCTATTAGATACACTTGTGTCCACTAAATAATGTATAATATGTAAAGGAGTATATTTTCTTTTATTTCCATTTTTTTTTTCAGCTCAAAATCCTCCTGAAAGCACAGAAGTCAAAGAACAGAAAATAATTTTCCCTGAAAAAGAGCACATCTGTTCTTAGTTCAAATCGCTCTAGCTTCTTGGCAGTTTATTCAGATCAAACATAAAACACAGATGATGAAGATCAATAAATCACAATCCTGGGATGACAAAAACAGACTTTAGCTCAGCATGATCCTCCATGAGTGCTCCATCTCTCTCAACTAAAACGTGAGATCCAATTATGACGTTGTGGCTGGAAATAAAAGTGAGTTGTGGCAGGAATATAAATATAACACAGCAGCACTGAGAACGCCAGGACAATAAGTATGAATCCATACAGTTGGGGGAGAGGAAGAGTCATTCTCTTGCTATATTTCATCTGTCATATGGTTTGGTTTAGGCTTCAAAAATCACAGGAAACGCAGCACCACCATTATTTAGAGGTTGCGTTCTATTCGAAAAATGAAAATCTAAAAACATGCTGTTTAGCAGAATCTTTAACTTTGTCATCAGTACATCAAAAAAGAAAGACATTATAACTGAAGTGCTCACAAAACAGTAAAACATCCGTCGCCTCATTCGTACCTTGGTGCTCGAGCGCTGGTTGGGGTCTTCCCTCGACTGCAGCGACCCGGCGCCCAGTGTCGGCAGCTGTGTCTGGAACACCGTGACGCGGCCCCCGGTGGGCGACATGAGCTTGAACGCGGCTTGTAACGCCGGGCCGAGGGCGCTGTGGGTCTCCTTGCTCTGGCTGAACATGCCCGGCAGTGACGTCAGCAGGTCCTTCACCAGCTGGAGGAGGGAAGGGAAGGAGGAAGAAATAATATTGAGAGAGAGGAAGTAATGAGAATAATGAAGGAATGGGAAGAAAGAGTGTGACTATACAAAGTGTTATTGTAGCCATTTATGTGCACAAAAAACAAAGAGTGTACCTCCTTGCTTTCCTTCAGGTTCACCATTAGACTGTCATGAGACGGTATGAAGACATCTGGAAAAAACAAAACAGACATTTGGATCACAGGAAAAAGATTTATGCAGATTTTCACAAGACCAGCAGCATTACAGTGGTGCAATTAGGTTTTTTTATTACCTGCGCCAAAGAGGTTATGTTATCGGTTTGCTGGTTTGTTTGTTTGTCTGATTGTCATTACGATTACGGAAAAAGTACTGGCCCGATTTTCATGAAACTTGGTGGAAAGGTGTAGCATGGGCCTGTATGTCAACATTTTCTAAATGTTCACACAAAAGAAGCTTATTCAGCTGAGCAATGTGAATAAATGTTACTAATAATATAAAATATGAGTAGCTCTCGACCACTTTAATTTTACCAAAGTAGCTCTCAGAGGAAAAAAGGTTGGAGACCCCTGCTATACATTATAACAAAGATGTGGATGGTGTCTTACATTAAATTAAAGACATCATTAAATAATTAAAGAAATCATAAGGTGAGGGATAAATTATGAACATTTGTAATTCATCCTTTATGTAACTTAGTGAGCAATAAAAAATGAGAATGATGTAAAATATCATTCCCTCTAATATTGCAGATCATATCGCAATTGCAATATCAGTCAAAAATAATTGCAATTACATATTTTTAAAAAAATCATTCAGCCCTAGTTAAAAAACGAAATTCCTTTCCTGAGTATTCAATCTAAAGTCTGATTTCAGTGAGCAGACGTACCATCGATGTCTGACACCACCAGCATCTGTGGCTGGGAGAGTCCCTCCTGGAGGTTGTAGAAGTGGATGGTGTTGTCGAAGGTGAGGAAGCCCACCCTGGTGCGCGTATCCCCGGGCAACCTGAAGCACACAACAACCCTGTTAGAACTGGTTTAGGTGGAAAACTTTTCCAGAGAATCATAAATCATCTGCTTATTTTCAAGAAATCATGCAAAAAAAATTTCGGATGGTTAACACATTTATTGTATTGATTATCAACAGCACTCACTTATCCAGATTGTCAATAAGTGATTCACAGAAGTACTTTAGGTAGCCTGCTTCCACAGCGTTGTGAGAAACATCGAGGACAAACAGGTAGGCCGCTGGCTGTGGAGGCCGCAACTGAACGCACAAGAGGTACAACAAACACACATGATTAGTGGGGATGGATGTGAAAATATATGTATTGTTATGTCTAATTTATAGTCTGTAAGAGCTCATTTTTATTCCAGTCGCTCGCTTTTTCTTTTCTCTGTTAAATTAAAGTTCATACAGTAGAAATACCCTCGCCTCCAGCTGTTGTAGCACAAAGACAAGACTGTCCTCTAGTGGACAAACAATCACACTAAATGAACATTCATGACTCCACAAGAACAGCTAAAGGTTTTGGGACAGAGGAGACAGCCAGTGTTTCCTCCATATGCAAGCAGCAGCAGAGAAGAGGAGAGGAGAGGAGAGGAGAGGGCTCTTTCTTATCTCTTTAGAAACTACTATTTTATTATTTTGCACTACAGACGCTTCATTACCAGGTCAACTCACACACCTGTGAGTAAAGCATATAAACTAAAAAACTTTGCGCTTACCCAATAATGTCAGCACAACGATTCAAACAACAAGGTAGATGTCAACAATGAAGCAAGCAATGCTGATCACGGATTCTAAATTATCATTTGCCGAAGAGATTTGGATAGGATTCCCTTAAAGAAACGTCATAAATGTAATATATATATACATATTTTATCATTGAAAAGGTTATTACATTTAAGTAAATTAACACTGGTTGATAATACAACAGTGTGGTAAAGCAAGTTAATTTATTATGTTCAATAAAAGTGTATTTTTCTAAATCTTGAGGCACCCCATATATAAGCTGGACAGACATTTACCTGCTGATTACTGTGCATAAATATACTGTATGTAGTATGTACTTAGGCTTCAAGAGCCCTTCTGGCGCCGGCAGACACATAGAAACTTCCCGGCAGGGCGCGCTCTGCCTCCATTACTACAACTGGCTTACCATGTAGTCTGAGGAGGCGATGAACTCCACGGTGGCGTTTTGGACCTCTGGTCTCTTATGGGGCTCGCCATACGACCTGGTGACTGGGTTGTACATAAACTCATCTGGAACTGAACAAGAAAGAAAAAAAGAGAGTAGGTTTGACATCTGCAAAACAATGTGGGACACAAAATGATGAAATAATGATCATTATAGGACTTCTCATGATTGCACTCATACCATCATTGACCCGGTAACAGAGGTTGCACTTCCACCTGCGCTGGTCCAGGAAGGTCACAAACGGGTTGATGTAGGTGCGACAGGAGCGACAGCGCACTATCGTGTTCGACGTGATCACCGGTAACTGCTGCAGAGAGAAGAGAAGAGAAGAAAAAAAAGGGGGTAGAAATGCAGTAAATACTGAGAGCAAGAACATTTGTGTCTTGTGAGCTGAATATTTTAGATTTTTGTGCTTCTTTTCAAGTTAAGTCTCAACCGTGACCTTTTCAAAACATTCCTCTATTCATTCCTTGGCAGACGCCTGAAGAGAAGCTTTGTTTCTGTTGAATCTTTGGGACTGTAGTCTTTGTTTTCTGTCTCCATCTCTTACGTTTCTATTACTGTATTCTCAAGGACTTCTCCTGCTCATGTAGCGCCTGAGAACTTTCAAAACATTTTTCCTCAGAATATAGGCCATTTATTCTTCAGTATACAGATAAAACTGTATTCTTGTTACACAAATTATTTCATCCGCAAGAAAAAAACAAAACTTGACAGTCAGGTTGTCTAGCACTGATTATGAAGTGGTTGTAAACAAAGCACATTTGTTTTGGAACAAAGCATACTCATAGATGTTTTTGTTTTTAATAAATAATCAGTGGTGTCAGGATTTAGAGGTGAATGGTGGAATTGTAGAGGAGAACAAATATCTGTTTTATAATTAAAGCAAATTATGACAAGCGCAGAGTTGTGTAGTGTGAAATTGGCAAGCGGTGTAGTGTTAAGTGAGTGTGAAACCTGCATCCACGGTGTTACAGTCATCTACTATGAAAGCAGTAGCAACTGAGTCTGAACGTGCACTGTAACTGCCAACAAAAAATCCATAAGTCCATCGTGGATGCACTTGGGCAGTTTCAAGGATGTGAATATGTTTTACTGCGTGAATATAATCAAGGCAAAATCATACTTTCAGTGAGTCCCTTGTAGATGGACTTAAAATATACTTGACCCCTCTCACAACTTTATTCCAGCCATCATTGCTGCTTGAGTGGTCAAAGATTCCAGTCACAACCATTCGGCTGGTGTTAACTTCCTACTGTTTCTCACGTGTAATCACTGCATCCCTGCTCTCTGTCACTTCATACCTTCTGACACCACATCAACTAACACCCCTATAAATAGACAGCTATCTTACTGCACCTCATCATCAATCTCCTCCACCTGCCTGTCCTGCTGTCACTGCAGCTGCTCGTCACAAAGAACAGACTCATAACCGGTTCAGTATGTGACGGGTGGACAAAGACGGCTAAGTTTTACATAATATAAGGAATGTATTCTTCCCCCAGTCTTCAGTTAGACTGCCGTGTGGAGGTGTCCCTCTTTCAGGGAAAATCCTTTTCTGCACAGTCCCACTGGATATTCCACTGTATACGTTGTGTTTTTTGGGGTTTTAGACATCAAATCATACCTGTAAGTCTCTGAAGGGGTGGAGGAGGAGGCCCAGAGGGAGTCTGGCCTTGTTGAGTAAAGCCTGGGTCTGGGGGATGCTGGTCAGGGTACACCTGAATGTCCTGATCAGCAGGACAAACACAAGGAGAGAGAAAGCGTATTAGATAACACAGACTAGACAAGGACAGAGTGAGTTTCAGTGTGTGTGAGAAAGAGATAACTCAAAACAAGTCTTTCAAATTACAGTGATATGAAATATGAACAAAAATAGTAAGCAATTTTAAACAGCAATGTTTATAACCCAATAGT
>CAKALU010045380.1:44549-57747 GCA_916700995.1 Hozukius guyotensis
CCCCCCCCCTTCACTTTACTTACTGTGGACTACAGTTGACCTTCTTGAGGTCGGGGCTTAGGTTCGGTTCGGGGGCTTCAAGGGGTCTGGGAGGCAGCAGGCTCCTCTCCATCAGCAGGTTGATCGGCCTCAGGGCCTCCACCTCCAGCTCTGGCACCCCGCTCAGCCCCCCCAGGGCTGCAGACAGCTGGGACATGTTTGGGAATGGCTGCAGAGGAGGGAGAGAGAGAGAGACATAAACTAGTTTTTACTCTTGTGATAAATCAGGACTAGTGTGGCAATACAACAAGAACACTACAGCTGCTACTGCAAGAGATGAGACATTAAACTATAAGCCTAACTTGTAGCCAAACTGCAATACAAAGATCATTGTTGAGGTTAAGTTTCTGTACCAGTTTATCAACAGTTGTTAAAAGACAAAGCTGGCATTATTGCTGCTTGCTGTGGCTGAACATGATGCTATGAGAGCGGTGAGAGTGAACCAGAACAATAAAGTTGTTGTGGGCTGGATAGCAAAACAATGAGCTGAAACTCACGTTCATGCTCCGTAAAGCCGAGGAGAGCTGCAGATTCAACACAAGCTAGCTAAGTACTTTTTTCTAACGATGGCAGAGATGTGTTATATTTTCAGTTGTAAAGTTGAAAAAGGAGAAATGTTGAGCCTGCAGGATCAGAAAATTTGTTAGAAACAGGTGCAGTTTATTTGGAAAAATCGTATCCCAGCCAAATTTCCAGAACAAAACTCGCATTAACAGAAGACATTTTCCACAACAATGTTTCAATAATTTTACCCAAAAAAAAGATGGGTTTTGCCACGGCATTCATATTGAAGCCTGACGCTGTGTCATCCATTTATCCTGGGAGCACAGCAAGTATGAGTCAAACATTGACTATCAACCGGTTATTTTTCCTGTGTTTTATCCGTCGAATGTGTGCAGTTTGCTGACGCTACATAATGTTAGCCAGCGTAACTGCCAAGTTACATGATGATTCATGTCAAATGCTGACAGGACATTTAATATGGGGACATCAACAAAGTACGAGCAGAAAACTGTTAAAAGACTGTTAGAAATGCTTTTCACTTGCAAATAAGAAATAATCACATCAACAGTAACACAAAAAACATTTCTCAGCATCTATTTTATTCCAGCTGTGGCCTCACCTGGGAGTACTGCTGGTAGTTTGACTGGCCGTACGGGTCATGAGAGGGGGAGGAGTCCCCCTGGGAGGCCGGCCCCTGCAGATAGTCCGGCTGCATGCTGGGGTAACCATAGCTACCGTAGGGTGCGACCTGGTTGGTCATATCGTCGGAGGGCGGCATGGAATCTGGACAAGAGAGATCAACATTAAAGACATCTGATGTGTGTTTGGAGGACAGGTGGTTTTCAATGTTTTAACCTGATTACGATAGTGTAAAGGTCAGTTGAGCTGCGTAGTGCATTTTGGAAATATGATATTTATGTGGAAAATGTGTGTGTGTGTGTGTGTGTGTGTGTGTGTGTGGGTCCCATTTTCATCTCAGGCTTTTACATAAATTGAGAAGTGCATCTCATCATCCTTTCACTGCACTTCTCCCATATTACTTGTTGATCATCCAACATGCATATATTTTGATGCTGAAAGATATTTGGTCATTTGGCTACATATAATTAGTGATGTTATTGTTTGTATTGTTATGTTCTGTATTGTTTATTTTATTATGTTTTGCTGGCCCTATTTTCCATCAACCTGCATCTATGATCATGGCCACACCAAAATGCTACATGATACATTTTCTCTCGTCAAACTTAAAGTCTTAGTATATTATGACGGTGTATTAGGGACATCGTACGTAAAAGAAATCAAATAAAAATATACAGCCAAGGGAGGGGGGATAATATTCTGAGAAAAAAAGCCAGAATTTCCGAGGAAAAACTTGTGGTAAATTTATGAGAAAAAAAACTTGAACATTCTCCCGAAAGAAAGAAAGAAAATGTTCGTCTTTCAGGACATTCGCCTCGCTCAGAGGCCGTCCGTCAGAAAGGACATCAGAAACAGCGATCTTTAGGATTTATCTGATAACGCAAGATAAAACGTCTCCCTCAGAGACCATCTTAACCATCATAACACTACTTTAGGCGCACTTGAAATTCAGATGGCGTCTGGCCTTAGCACAGTTTTGCACTCGGCTGTTCAAGTTACTAGTGTTTATAACGGTGGCGTCTGTGGTGTGATGAGGTTGATCCAACCTTGCAAAGTGAAGCAATGTGGTTCCTTGACAAAAATCAGGTATCTTTACGAGTTTTTAAAAAAAGAATTAAACCTACAATGGCCCTAACACACCGTTGTAGAAATATCCTTCGGGAAATGTTGCTCATCATTAACCCTTTTGATACATGGCTACATGTAACGTTACGAAACGTAATGGCAGCGTAATCTACTGTAGGGGCTCACTGTTACTCTCAATAAGAGCAGCAACTTTATGAAATAACAAAGACGGCCCAGGTGAGCACTTTTGTAATGTGATATATTTGTGTGTATGCCTATTATTTAAATGAACAGTGAGTTTGTGATCAACACCTACCTGGATAGCTGCCCCCTTCCAGGGAATCATAGCTGTTGGGCACCGGAGAGGCACTGCCAGTACTGGAGGACGACGTGTCACCACCTGAGAGACGCAGAGACCGAAAGAGTTATTAGAAACTGAAATAAAAGGCAGAGACTGGTTGGGAGGACTGGAGGAGTAAAGAATTTAATTAATATAGCTAAACAAGGACCCATGGGGATAACAAAACAAAAAGCACAACAGAACAAAGCAAAACTAAAGAAGCAAAAAACTAAAGTAACACAAAAGAGCAAAAAAAGGTTGAAAGATAAAAGGGGAAGATAAAAAAAGAAGGAAGGCCTGAGAAACAACAACTGAAGAGTCAATAAAAACGAAGAAAGGAGGGTCAAGATGAAAATAATGAAATAAGAGGAGGGAAACAACAAAAGAGGAAACATTAAAAGGGAATGAAAAGCGGCTCTGTTTTGGTTTGACCACGAGACACGCTGCGTTTGGACTCCCTCAGGCCTCGGAGAGAGAGCGAGATAATACAGCAAAGAAAACATGATGAAAAGATGCACTTAAGTCTTGAACAAGCTGGCGAACAGGCCTCTGAGGACAGAAAACATGGAGCGAGCAGAGGGAAAAATATGGAGGAGAGAAACATGAGAAAAGCAAAAGATTACAAAGATTATGTGATGGCTACAGAATGGCGGTCATTATCATCATCTCTCACTTTACAACTCTCTCAGTACTTGTTCCTGATTAAGTCCATTTCTTCATTCACACTCTCTCCGCTTTCCCTTCACACACAGACATTAGCCGGGTTTCTATCCATTGCAACTTCTACCCGGATTTCAAGAAAATCCGCAAAACATAATTGCGAATGAATGCTCGTTTCAATCCACTACCGTTGTGCGATTATTAGGAGTATCGAGATAAGCAGCGATAAGATAACTTAATTAAAAAAGCGCCAGTCGAGCCTCAAACGGTGAAAAACAAAGTAGAAAACTGGATGGAAATATGATATTTCTGTTTGTTTCATGTGTTAATGTGAGGAAGGTTACATCAGATCCGTGTGGAGCGATGAGGAGACCATTTTAATTCTATTAATTTTTTTTATTTTCTTTTTAAATTGGCTTTGTTTTATGAGGAATTTTCAACCCTGATCAATAAACATAACTGTTTATTTACAAGAAAACTCAACAGGGTACCATTAACATGCTTTCACTCAACTTGCTTCATCTTTCTTTTAGTTAGTGATTATTAGATTTCATACATTTCGCAGAATGCCTAACAACCCATAGAGATAAAAAGGGGCAAAAAAAATATTCGTGGTGTCTATTAATGTATCAACGGCCTTTATTAAAAACTCAACAGGTCTTGTAGATGGGGCATCATGGTGGCCAATTCAACCCCAAGGTCCTTCCACTCGCTCTCTGTAGTCACACTTCCTATGTGATTCTCTACGGTACCCGATCAAATAAAGTCGAAAATTATCTAAACAAGATAAGTCTTGCATTATGGTCTATTGCAGCCACTGTTTTTCCTCTCATGTCCAATAATGAATAGGGGTTTCCAGAAGGATTACAAGAGTAGAATATCTGAATGAACCCATTAATCCATGAAGGCCAAAAGGAGGGATCAGCAACAGCAAACCAAGACATGGCAGGCCTCTGGCAGCGAGCTCATTGGACGGAACGGGATCCAATTATCTCTGACTAAATCGAACCAGCAGACTACTGGATTATCTGCTCTGGAGGAGGAGGAGGAGGAGGAAGACACAGAACAGCTTAGCCTTCTTCCTCCTACTCCTAGATTCTTCAGACACCTCCTCGTCCTCCTCTTTCTGCTGAAGCAAGCCAGGAGTTATGAGAGTAAAACAAATCTGTTCATGGTAAGTGTTGCCTTGCAGCAGACACAGTTTTCCATTTTTCTTCCAAGCCTCAACTGTTGGTTAGTCAAAAGCCCACTCTGCTTGCCCCAGGCTATTACCACCACATCTGGTTACTGATAATTAAAGCTCCATTCATACTGTGGCCGACACGTTCCCTTTCTAATCCGTTTCTCACAAGCGAAACTGATCTGATCATCTATAATCAGTGTGAACAGAGGAAAAGGCTGCATAGAGTCTCTAAATTTTCCTCAGGACCACATACTGTATATGTGTTAGAAGATGCAACATGTGCCTGAACGAAGCACTGCCGTGACAACAGTTGCGTCTTATGTCGTTCACTTGAGACGACTCATCATTTTCACACTAGTGTCAGGGTGACTCAGCAGGTTTGGAAAAGAGGACACAAGAAGACAAAGAAAGCAAAACACTGCATGTGAGTTGAATGAGACTACTCTACTTATCCTAACAATTTTTCTATCAAAACTGCCGTCAATTTGATGTTTCCAGCAGTACATTACTTTGCTCACGTGCTGGTACTCCGGTCTGTTTCTCCAAACTGACGCCATGCTGACCGTCATCTACTGTAGGTAATACACTGACTATGGATAAGTACCTCATACAACCCCATTTCAAAACATCTGAACTATCCCTTTAAGAGACACACATTTGTACCAAAAGTTACATTTCAATTCACATAACCTATGTTTATTTTGTTACCAATTTAGTTTATTCTTTATTCTTGATTAACTTTTTATTCAATGTTCGTAAAGAGGAAGAAAACAATATATATTGAATCCTGAAAAAAGGTTTTGAACTTTTAGTGGTACCATTATCCTAATAATATGATCATATTGTACTTTTATTTTACATAATTCTGCTGTCCAAATGAATGATTACTACTAAAATGTGATAAAAAAAAAATTCAGGGTTTTGTTTTCCACTTTTGAAGAGTAATGCCTAACAGTGCAGCATAAGTTGATTGTTTATATGTAATTTTGACTGCCATAAAATGATCAATATGGAAAAAACCCTCTTATTAATATCACAATTTTGATTCAGATATTATCCTGGTATCCAGAAATCAACAACTGGTATTTTGTTGCAGCCTGTAAGAGACCGGGGAGGATTGATCACGGGGGGAAAAGCTGAAAGCTAAAACAAGCTTCTCTTTTTATTAAGAGGTGTAAATGAGTGCTCGCTGTGCAGTCATGCTCTCTCTCATGGGGAGCAGGCGAGTCATTAAACATGAACACAGAGAGCCTGCACCTGCTGGCAGGGGAGTGGCTATATTTAAAAACCTGTTAACCTCTGGCTGATGACACAGCTCCGGGGGGATCGTCATCAACACCTGAGTGGTACATAACAACACACATATGTATGAGACTGTTTAAGATCAGGACAGAACAGTGTTATGCGGTTCACATACTTGAGAAGTAAAATAAGATCCTTTTTCCACACATTAGTTAATTTCCTGAACCTTCAAATTGCTAGTTTTGTCAAACCAACAGTCCAAAACCCCAAAATATTCAATTTACAATAATATGAAACCCAAGAAAAGCAGCTAATCCTCACATTTTAGAAGCTATGACCAGGCGTTGTGTTTTTTTTTTTTATAAATATCTTTAAGTATTAATCATTTATCATAATTGTTGTTGATTAATTTCCTGTTGATTAACCATTTGTTTGGGCACCAAACACCTCACAATAATTAAGTTTCAAGAGCTGCAAACAGACCGGAACTTATTGATTAATTTTTTATCACCACAGTTGGATGACTGCTGGTAATTGGAGGTGCACTACAGACGGATGATCATATCCTAAAGACTACTGAGTGAGAGAGAGCTAGACACTGACTGCATGACAATTAAGACCAGCAGAACCTGCCAGAAGCTTTTAAAGATACCGTTAAATGGAGCAACAGAGCAGGGTACACATACAGATTTAAAAAGATGATTCAGTGTCAGTACTGATGACTGTGAGGGGGAAAGATGGTGAGCATTGGATGAACTTTGGAAGGCTGTTGAGGGGACAGCAGGACGGAGAGCAGAGGGAAATATCTCATTAGACTACTAGAAAGGGGAAGGTATGGATGATGAGCTACAAACTGATTAAGCATGTTGGTACGTAGTAGGGATGTCACGATAACCGATATTTCGGTACCAAGTCGATGCCAAAATTCTGAAAACGTGACGGTACTTGTTTTTCTACAGTACCGCAGGTACCGGGGATCAGGGCTCGAGACTAACGGCGCCCCGGAGACAAAAGAAAAAATGTGTTTGGGACGCAGTAAACTCACCATTGAGCACGCACCCTATTTTTATTCCCTGATAATCCTACATTGTGAACAATAAATCCATGTTGAAATCTGCAGGACGAGAGCTAGTTAACGTTAGCCGTTAGCTCCGCACAGGGCTGCTAACAGCAAACTCATTGATTTACATTATGATGTGTTATCTATTCAGTAAAAATGAGCATTGGGCAAAGGTAAATTATAACGTTATCATGATGTGTTCAAATGTAATCTTATAATATGTAGTTTTTGTTGAGAAACTTGAATAAATCCAGTTGGTTGAAGGAGATGTTTTCACAGCAATATAAAATAGATAATAGAGGGAATTATGAACTGGTATGGAGAATCGTGGAATTTCACTGGTATTGGTATCGACAACTACATTTCTGGTATCATGACATCCCTAATGCGTAGAGCAGAAGTGACACAGAAGAGGAGAGCGGTAGTTATCAAAAGGTGACGTTAGGGGATGGAAATGCAAATGGTAAACATGATGGGTGGAATTGCAAAACGTTTCTGTGCTGAATGAGTTTGTGGGGATGGAGAAAATGCTAATGAATGGGTTATGGGGAGATAAAGGCTAAAGCAGACCTGCTTCCTCATCCTCCTCCTCATCATCATCCTCATCCTCAGAGCTGGATGACGAGGGGGCAGCGGCTGGGCCTGAGGTGGTGGCAGAGGCAGAGCTAGCTCCACTATTAGCAACATATCCATACTGCATGCCTGTTGGAAGGGGGGAGTGGGAAAGATACATAAGAAAACTGTCAAGACTGGACAGCAGACAGGGCGGCAGAGATCAGGCACTAAACTTCATACCATGTGATGTGTCTGTAAGTATGTGTGTTGAGGCAATTTCTTCCATTCACTGATCAAAGAAGCTGATGGTTTCCCCATTTTGTCAAACTACCTTTAAGGGACAGTTCACACCAAAATCAAAAACACATATTCATCATCTTACCTGTAGTGCTATTCATCAATCTAGATTGTTTTGGTGTGAGTTGCAGAGTGTTGGAGATATCAACCATAGAGATGTCTCACCACACAGAGGGAAGCGTGCATCTACTCATGGACGAGAGGCTCATAGCTAACCGATACTGTTAGCTCACCTAGCACCACTGAGCTAGCTGACGTTACAGCTCAGCCAAGGAAGACGCCATTAATGTTGACATCTCATGCTGTCACAAGCCTCTCAACCACGAGTAGATGCACAGTTCCTCCTGCGCTGCAGTGATACAGTTGGCGGGTATAGTTTGGCAGAAAGAAAATAGTTCCTACATGAAAGTGCTCGCAACAAGGTCTGTGGATTATGTCGAGTAGCCAGGGATAATTTCTGGAAAGAGACACCGCTGTTTTTCCAAATGTTTTTTTTTTGGCGCTTTGAGTACCTCAAGCCGGGTGCCATCTAGTTCCATTATATTGAAGAGAAGGAAGACATCTCTACGGCCGATATCTCCAACACTGTGCAACTCACACCAAAACAATCTAGATTAATAAATAGCACTACAGGTAAGAGGAAAAAATATGTACAGTTTTTGACTTTGGGGTGAACTGTGCCTTTAAGACCAATACTGATGATATTTGCTTACATGCACAAGAAAAGACAAGTTTAAATAGGCCAAAATGTTTTGAAATTTCTGGTTATGAGAGAGGGTGAACTTGTTTTACAACAAGCTGGGTTGCTTAACATGTTGCTTCACATGAACTCTATATTCAAACCACTGAGAAATTTGATGTTGAAAATATGTTAATAGAGGTATATTATATGTCTATCTTTCTGTAGACATTTAGTTTAGATTAAGGTTATTAAAGGTTGAAAAGTTTAGTAGACATCTAGTCTTAGGGTAGGCATTGTTTCAATTTGTCAATGTGTGTATATGACAAAAAAAATCAACAGTTATACTGTAAACACGGGGGGCTGTGCATTGCTTATGTTAAATATTTACAGGTTTTTATGCATTTATAAAATATATAATACGGTTTTTAAAATATGGATTTAACCAGGCTATAGGCTTGCAGATGTGGGACTTAATTTCCCTCAAAGTTGTTTTCACAGGTATTCCCAGTCTGTGGATCACCCAACAAGCGCCACCAAACATTTTTTTCCTATAGCCTTGCAAATTTAAAAACATTACTGAAACCGACCACATTAATCACAATCATTGCATTCAGTGTCACCATATAGCTTTTACCCAGCTAAAATAATTAGACCACTTGATTTAATTACCCACTTGAAATACTTAACAACAAAGCCTGCCATTAAATACGTGCCTATAAGAGATGTGTCCTTTGCTATTGTATGTACAGTATGTATGTATGTATGTATGTAAAACATGTTGCCTGAGGCCAATATCACTTTGACAGAGGAAACTGATTTAGGTACACATTTTCTGGCCACAGAGAGTGAAAAATCTGGAGAAATGTTGTAGTTATTGGAACTTAAACACCTCTTAAGATGTAATTTCTCTCTTCTTGGTGAGACTATGCAAAGCTTCAAAGTCAGTTGGTTTTTGCAACTCAAATTCTGATTAAATGCAGGTGCAGCTGGTGCAAGAGTCCTAACCCGCTTAGCTGACAGTGGGGACAAAAATGACATGTCACAAACAAAATAAACCAGCAGCTGGCTGGTAAGTGATGAATTCCAACCTGAAACCCTCACATTTGTATAAATACTCACACCTGCACATTTGAAAGTGTGTGTGCCTGGAAACGTACCACACGTGATCTGCTCGCACACACAGCTGTGAACTGTGTGAACCATTCACACACACTGTAAATTTAGAGCAGGATTTCAAACATTCAAACTGTTCATGTAAACACGTGCTCGTGGCAGACTTTGCACCAGAAAAGACAAAAAACAGGCACCAGAGAACAGCAAAAACAAGAGCTTCCTGTAATGACTTTATGTTCAAAAACCAAAGTATAGCAGGTTAGAAAAAGTTAGGACACCTTCTGAAACCAATGCACTGGTGCGTTTCTTCTGCGAGCAGTGAAACAAAAAAACAGGAAACTGTTTCATGTGGACCTCAACTATAAAAGGGGGGTTTTGGCCTCAACATTTTAACACAATTGACAAAAGAAAACCTCTGCAACTATTTTGTCTGGAAAGTTAACTGCACCATGGCATTTTGTCAACTTCCAACTTTGCACATGTAGAAACAAACATACATTAGGCCCATTGCTAACATTCCTTGGTTTAACATTCAACAACCTAATTTGACAAACTGTCGTTCATCAGTACCAGCAGCATTGAAGAGCAGTAACAATGCCGATTCATCTTTTTGTGTATGTGTTGTGTCAGAATCTTTATAAAGACCCTGAATCTTGTTACCTTGGTGGCGGCCCGGCGAGGAATGGACTGAAGTGGAGGGGGTTCCTGAGGGCGGTCGGTCTGCGCCACCACTGCTGTGAATGACCCCGCCGTAGGAGTCGTAGCTCAGAGAAGCCTGGTGGCTTTGGTCATAGTGTTGGTGGACTGTGGTTTGGGACGAGCAAAAAAACACAAAGAAGAATAGGTAGGAAATTTCTAACAGGAGAATGGAGATCTGCATAAACAAAGATCCAACTGCTGAACAAAGACAGTAGTAACAGCTGTCGAGCAAATATCCATTAAAATTTAACTTTTGAACTGCTGGCAGTCTTCTCAACTCTAGTCAAGTCAATTTTATTCATATATCACAAATCACAAATTTGCCTCAGGGGGCTTTACAATCTGTACAAGATACAACACCCTCTGTTTGTCCCAGCACAAACAGACAAACTCTACAACTAACTTTCTAGGCTGAATGTTTTTTTGTTTGTGTGTGTACCAGTATGTTTAGATGATTCTTTGCACTTATATTGGCTGATACAAACATGGATTTTTGTAGGAGTCTTAGCACATATGCAGGTGCAAAACAGGTTACGCCTTTTAGCCATGTCTACTTAAGGCAAGTGAGAAAAAAGTAAAAGATTATGACACTTTTGTTCTGTAGCTAATTTGACAGCTATATTAGGCGACACACACCTGGAAAAAACTAACGTGAAAGTGCTAATTCCAAAATCATCCAAGTGTTGGCAGCAACGTATTCGACTGAAACAAATACTGCTTTTTAAAGCTGATACTGACCAATATAGCTAGTATGCATGCTTCTGCAACACCAAATGCATATAGTGCTCTGGACTAAAAACTATGATTTTAAGGAATGTAAGTTTCCAGCCAGCAGCTGATCAGCCCCAGCGTAAATTCACACATACCTGTGCTTCCTTGACCATTGACTGTCGGCGCCAGCTGACTAGGAGGAGCCACACTGTACCCAGGCTGCGCTGCCGTTGTGGAGGCCGGCCGAGAGGTGCTGTACTGATGTAGCGGTGCACCCATCTGGGTGGGCATGACTCCATGCGTGGAGGTGCTCTGGGAGGAACTCAGGGTGCCGTATTGGCTACTTCCTGGCGCAGACGGGTACGAAACAATTGGGTAAACGGGAGCTCCGGGGGCGCCAGCTGGTGCAGGCACCAAACTGGGCTGCTGTTGTGCTGGGGGAGCTTGGTATGACTGCTGTCCATAGTAGGATCCTGGAGTAGCATATGGTGGCTGCTGCTGCTGTTGCTGCTGCTGCTGCTGCTGCTGGAATGGCTGTTGGTTGTAGTGGGCATTTGATGATGGTGGTGGTGGTGGTGCCGAAGAGGGGAGGGTGGCATATGGCTGAGAAGGAGGAGCAGAACTTGCACTGTATGAGGAGGGTGCTACATGATGCTGAGAGAGGTGGTGCTGCTGCTGCTGATGGTGGTTGCTCTGGTAGTAGTTAGCACTGTGGGCACTGTTCATGATGGGTGTTTTGTTGGGTAAAGGAGTGGAGTCGGCAGGGATGGTGGGGTAGCTCTGTTGTTGAGGTGGGGCTCCGTAGCAGCCTGCAGGTGGATGCATGGACTGGTATGTCTGTGCTGGACCTTGAAGAGAGAGAGGGAGGGGGTGGTCAGGTGCATGTTCAATTAGTGTCCAAAAAATGTATGTAAAGCTTACAAATAAAGCACAGAACAGAGGTTCATCATTAGCTGCAGACAACAAGCTTCATCAGCAGCTGTTACTACAGCAGTGAGGGGTTAATACCCGGTTAGCTACTCAACTGAGCATCCCTGCAAGAGCACAGCAAGAGACATCACTAAAAAACAATTATTTCATTGTAAATTTAACCGACTGGTTGTTTATAAGAGCTCAAAAATAAAGCAGAAAATATGAAATGATGGTGCTCAATCTCTCACACCGCTGTTCTCTTGCTAACACTTAAAATAGCACGTTAGCTTAAAGGCTAGCAGCTAGCTGGGGTTAGCTAGCTAGCAAGCTAACCCCAGCTAGCAAGCTAACCTCAGCTAGCAAGCTAACCACAGCTAGCAAGCTAACCACAGCTAGCTAGCTAACCTCAGCTAGCTAGCTAACCACAGCTAGCTCTTAAGTCAGCTAATGTTAGCTAGCTTTAGCTGAAAATCCTCAGTTTTAACCGAGTTTAAACCTAATTTGTAAGTAATGTTCTTATTAATACAGGAGAATATTTGAACACAATATAATAATAAAATAAAACCTGACAAACTAGCTATCTTGACATCCCAGAGGGTTATTAGCATGCTAACTCTAGCCGGCAGTCTAATCTCATCCACCGGGCCTTTACCGTTGTGGTGGTAGGGAGGTGCAGCTCCTCCGTTCTGGCTGCAGCTGACGGAGCTGTTCAGGTTGGTGAAACCCGGCGCAGACATCTCTCTGCTCCGCTCTGCTCCGGTCCTCCCGCTCCTTACGCCCACTGATTACACGGGGGGGTTGATACACATGGCATACACCTGGCTTCTTCACCCCCAGGAATGCGGCACAGAGAAGTTGTTGCTGCTGGTCGGTGAAGACCCGGAGCAGCCGGGGCCAGGTCTGCTCGGCTCGGCTGAGAGGTGAAGCTTCCAGTCGGGGATGTTGAGGAGCTTAATTGACTCCTGGTCCTCTGGTCCTCTCACTCCCTCTAGTGGAGGCTCTGATGTATGTATGTATGATGGATATGAGATGTGTTTCTGTGACTATAATTTGACTTTTTTTCAAGAAATTTTTCAACTTATTATACAATAAATGTTTTTCATGAAATTTTTTGACATACTATAATTTGACTTCTTTTCAAGAAATTTTTCAACTTATTATACAATAAATGTTTTTCATGAAATTTTTTGACATACTATAATTTGACTTCTTTTCAAGAAATTTTTCAACTTATTATACAATAAATGTTTTTCATGAAATTTTTTGACATACTATAATTTGACTTCTTTTCAAGAAATTTTTCAACTTATTATACAATAAATGTTTTTCATGAAATTGTTTGACATACTATAATTTGACTTTTTTTCAAGAAATTTTTCAACTTATTATAAAATAAATGTTGTTCAAGAAATTTTTCAACTTATTATAAAATAAATGTTTTTCATGAAATTTTTTGACATACTATACTTTTACTTTTTTTCATGAATTTTTTTGACA
>CAKALU010045382.1:0-10082 GCA_916700995.1 Hozukius guyotensis
GTTGTGCTGCAAGCAGGCTGCGGAAAATTAGACTGAAATTTGTATTTCCTCTCATCCTCTGCATGGTGACTTGACTGGCTTTTCTCTCGCACTGATAAGGTTTTTGAGTCCCACCCGGGACTTGTTGATCTGCCGTGGCCAACGCATCAGCAGTGTTCAAAGACATTTAGCTGTGGGGGCAGTCAGGTGTGAGGGGTTTGGACCTGGGAAGTCTGATGTGTATGAGCAGCAAGACAATACCTGACCTTGGCCTCGCTGTGTGAGTTGCTTGGCAAGGAGTGTGCTCCACTGTGAATGCAAATGAAGAGGAGGAGCGCGGAACAGAACAAGCTACCTGGTACACCGAGTCACTGCACTCCGTAGTCGACTCCTTTAGCATGCAGCTCACTGCTGAGCTGTGCTCTAATATCGCCCTTGTTTTCTGATTAAAGGATTTCAGTCCATAAAAGGATGTGAACAAGTGCATCATTCTGGCATTAAAACTAAGGCAGTAGGAGGACTGAATGAGTGATGGGAACTGGGTTTCTTTTAATGGTTTTTCATCTGTTCTCTGTGGAGACGACTGCAGACTCTCCGTGGCACTCAGAAATTTTTTGCCAGAGGGGCTACAGTGCATGTGAACCATTTGTCAACAGCCACACTCCATGCCCCAGTGCTGATGGGAGGTCTACATACAATACATACTGGATAATGCTTGACGTAACTCTTGCTGTCTAAATGTAGTCCTGTAGACCTCGGCTTGTGATACCAATGCACCAGGGCACCCTTTAGCGCCTGGGCTTTCAACTAACTCCAATTTAAACCCATCTGCATCAGTATTAGACGGTAAGAGCAACTGAAAGTATAAAAAGCAAAAAAGTTTGTAGGGCTGGTGGGAGTGGATGTTGGATGAGTCAAACAAACACAGACTTTCACGCAGGAGACCGCTGTTCGTGTCCTGTGGGAAACCAAGTCAACGCTAACCTAATTTACCTTACCTTTTTTTAAAGTAACATATGTACTTAACTAGCGGCAGTTACGTATCCAGTCGGCAGAAAAAATGTTGGCATTGGACGTTTCTGTAAACCACAGGATACGTTGAAAGGCGACATTTCTGTACCAAAAATACTAATTGTATCACGCTTGCAGAGATGCAATGCCACATGCTTAACATTGTGAAATGATTGGTTAGGCTTAAGCTACAAAAACTACTTGGTTAAGGTTAGAAAAAAGATCATGGTTTGTGTTCAAATAATAATGTAACGTACCAACTGTAACAAAACCACTTTAGTTAGGTTTAGGAAACAACATGGTTGGGCTTAAAACTACTGCATTTGTACAGTGAAAATGAAACTGAACGTTGTGAACACGGGACACGAACAAACAGCTGATTGTAACGTGACGCATGGGACACAAACAGCGGTCTCCTGAATGAAAGCCTTGTGTTTGTTGGACCCATCCACCTCCCCTCCCACCCGCACGGTGTGTTTCTTTTCAATCTTTAAACTATGTCACTTGCTCTGACCTTATGCAAAAATGTCGCCATTCAACATATCCCTGGTTTGCGAAAACGTCCAATGCCAACATTCTTTCCTGGGAAATGAGCTGACGGAAACTGAAGAAAAACTGGAGGGGTTCCCTGAGCGTCATAGTTTGAAGCGTCGGGCCATTGACCAAACATTGGTATTTGACGAGTTTGGAGTGAGAACGTGTTGGAGTTTGTTTTGCTGTTCGAGCTCCTCATTTTAAAAGCCCATTTTTCATCCTAATATAAACCGACCTGACAATGCCTGATTGACAGCAGTAGCATGGCATACACCTGGCTACTCCTATTTAAGTATTTATCAGTTGAGAAAGTAAAAAAAGAGAACTAGTTTCTTACCTCCCAGAAAAGGGGAGAGAAGTGGGATTTTGTCTTGTTTTATTTGTTCAAGTAAGACCAGTTGTTCTTTCAGTCCATGAATGTTCATTACAGCTACTATATATGTATACAGGACAACTACTGTATGAGATAAATGTCAGTGCTGTGGTGAGCTAACAACTTGCAATAAACTCATTTGTTTGTGCGTGTGTGTGTGTGCTTGTGTGTGTTAGACTCATTTCAAAACGTGCAACTGTTCTTGCTACTGTTGTATATTTTATGTTCTGCCAAGCAAGAGAGCTGTAATGGAATTGGGATCCTGTAACAAATCCTTCTAGTTGTAAACAACCAGATAGGTTGTTTTCCAGTGCATTTAAAAAAAATAACAATATCTATGGTTAAACCATAGACAATATAAGATGTGGACATAGTCATCATGACGTCACCTATTGGTTTGTGAACTGCAGTTTTGAAGCCTCAAGTTCGGCATTTTGGCCCGTCACTATCCTGGTTATTTGCAACCAGTACAACCGAACACTGAATAAGAAATTTTTTTGGTGACCAAAAATGTTCTCATTAACTTTCATGAACTGAAAATACACTGTGAAAGGGTTAAAGTTCTAAGACGAAAACATGAACAACTCCCAGATCGGACAACGCCGTGGTAGCGACCTGTCAATCACAAGGTAGCCATGCCCTAAAGCATACCCTGCTTTATGGTCTATTTGACTCTAAATGGGACCATAATTTACTAAATGAACATCATGCTATATTGAAGAAGACTTGAATCTAGCGATTGAGACCATAAACTCATGTTTATAATGTTTACTGAAGTAATAAATCAAGTTAGAAGTAGGGTCATTTTCTCATCAGACTTCTATACAATCAGACTTCTTTTTGCAACCAGAGGAGTCGCCCCCTGCTGGATATTAGAAAGAATGCAAGTTTACGGCACTTCAGCAGTGGCCTCACTTCTCAGACTCAATGTTGATTAATGGTATGAGATGGAACATAAATAGTAGTCTCCAGTGTCAAAGTCACACACGCCCGACCATGTACTTCAATTTCACTTGTTGCTAAAAGTTACAGATTGATTGATGGAGGGATGTCATGATATTATTGGTTGAAATTTGTTGGCACACATCATATTTCGTTTTACAGGAAAAGATGATTGGATTTTGATATAAAAATATGAAGAAATTTGATTTTTTGTAATATTTTTGCATACATTGTTAAATAGGTGCAAAATATGACTGGGGATGTGATCTAAATAGATTAAAAAGGCATTTTTCACTTTTAAGTACACGAAAAGTCTCTTTAGGGTCTATTTCCTTAGTTTTACGTGAACTCCAGTGATAGTGAAAATGAAACTGAACGCAGCATTACAGTGGTTGAATGCATCCAGTGTCGACACTGAGGGAGGACTGAATCTGCTGCTATAGTGCTGCTTTCTCTTTGCAGCCTGTGTGTGAAGACGGGGTGTAACGCTGTGTCTACACAGGTGGCGTAGCGTGAGCTGCACATTAGCAAAGCAGCAGCTTCAGTGCTCCATCTGTGTCTGTACAGGACACACTCAGGCACAGTGTTGAGTGTAGGTCACCCATGTTTTGGCAGCACTCAACAACCAATCATTGTAGTTACGTGTGTAAAATGGAAGAAAGAAGCTGTGTCGACAGCTGGATTGATTAAAATAGAAGCGTAACTGTTCTGTCCTACGGACGACTGAAAAACACAGTTTAAACTCCTCCTGTGTAGACATGCCGTTAGAATAATAATGTCTCACCACTTCCAACTTTGCTACTGAATGTAGACACACTGTATGACATTTGAACAAACGACCAATGCTGTCATTTGTCTGGAGAGTACAGTTTTTTATAACATTAACATTTAACTTTTTTTTTACATTAACATGGATAATTTTATGTGACCACTGCTGTCATTTCTTATGCAGGATGAACATGGGATAAAAATAAATATAGGCTAATATGAGAAGCTGTTATTAATGAGCTTAAACATGAATGTAAATGCATTTAATTTGCAGTTAACTTTATGCCTTCAAATGTAGTTAAAACCAAAGACGTGCCAAAGTTTACTTGACAAATATAATGAGTCCAGATTAAGTCCAAACTTAATTCAAAGACTCTGCACAGCCACACAGGTGTTTTCAGTTACTCTGGCTGATTAGTGCTCTGCTCAGGTTGACGGTGAGTGGAGCTATGATGGGATACACATGAAGTTACTGGTGACATGACAGGAATGATAAAGATGTAATTCCTCCCACCTTTAGAGGTGCAACAAAGCCCACACAATCTGAAGAAGAGGTCCAAACGGCCAAAATAATTAAACTCACCTGTGTGCTGAAGCTTAGACAATCAGAAAAGGCTGAGCAACATTGTTCTACTAAAAGCAAACAAGCTGAATTCATTCTCATAACATGTTGTTATAGGTTTCTTTTGCCAACCCGGTCTCACTCGAAGGCCGACATTACACAGACATTCCGCGTGTCATGAGGATGCATTTTAGCCTTTTCGCGTGCCACGGAAACGTTCACTGTTAGGTTTAGGCAGCAAAACCATTAACTTAGTTTCAGGCAAGAAAACCACTTAGTTAGGTTTAGAAAAAACATCACGGTTGGGCTTTAAATAAGTACGTAAACTAAGTAAATTACGTACGGAAACAACATAACCCAGCTACAGAAAACACGTCACTAAAAAACGTGACAGTCGTCACAAAAATAACTTACAAAACAAAACATCAGTCAACAACGGTTTCAAACACGGGTCTCCTGATTAAATGTCTGGTGTTTGTTAGACCCATCCACCTCCCTACCCGCCCCCTAAATGTGATCTTTCTCACATTTTATACTATTATACTACATCACTAACTCTTACCATAGTATTTATACACGGATGCGTTTACATTGCAGTCAGTACAGAATACATGGCGTACAAATGACACGCGGAAATCAAGAAAGGCATACTTATTGCCAGGGCGTCAAATAGCAACACTTTGTCAAGGCCGTTGGCGTTAGATTCCGACGCACAAGGCACCCTTTTGCATCGGTATGTGGTTTTATTGCCTGAACCTAAGCACGTGTTTTTGTTTACTTCACCACATTAAGCACGTGTTTGGTTTATTGCAACCAAAAAGAGTGACGCCGAGGGGTCTGACAAAGCCTTAATATATGATGAGTTGGGATGATGAAACACGTTGTTATTGCACGCTAAACTCCTTGCACGTTATCATGGTATTCATAAGCCTTTTCGTGCGACCGCGCTGCCTTTGCACAGCTGAGGGAACTCGCTGTGTGGACTCCATATCGTCATGCATGCTGTGTCCCTTTACAAGGGGAGCATGAAGCCCTGTGTATCTTGCTCTCGTGTACTCTTGAGACGGTTGTGGCCTCAGAGAACTACTTAACTCTCAGTTTTAGCCTCTATTCATCACAATGCTGCTCTGGATTTATGCTACCATCTTTATTTTAGTCGGCGTACCTGAGGTTTTAAATTTGTCAATTACGGGCAGATTAATGCATCCTGTTTTCATTTTTAGAGAACGTGATTAGAAGAAGCTTTAGCCGATTCCTTATACTCTAAATGAAATGCAGTGTCGGCTACAATTTCTAATGTGCAAATTCAAGTTTATGACTCACTCCGTCAACATGGGAGAGAACAAAGAAGGAACACTGGTGAGATTCTAAAACCGTATTAAAAGATTATCATAGAATGGGAATGAATTTGCATGGAAACAACCGGTTGCAAAGTATTGATTATAATGTGGAATTAAGTTGGATTAGCGGCGGGATTTAGAGTTATACTTCCACATTAAAGGCACGCCCCTCGTCTTTAGGGACTAGATGTGGCATTTCTTTTTCACAAGGAAATATAAGTGTCCTGAATCCAAAGTATAACAACCAGCACAGGATGACATTTCTGCTCATAACGGGGCATAAAAGAGTTCATGGGAGCTTTACATTTAAAGTAGACAACGTGCTGACGATCACCAGGGGAAAAGAGGTCTTGTTCATGTTAGCACAGATTTACCACCAGCAAGGATAAGGGACTGTAAAGAGTTTGCAGGAGTGATGCTATGATACTTTCTTTCTTTCTTTACTAGGGGGTTTAGGGGCTAAAGTCACTGCAGCATTATGCCACAAATTGAGGTTCCTCATCGGTCAGTCTGTAGATAATTCAGTAGAATAAAGTTTTAATTAAGTGGGATCTCAGGAGGCATACCGATCCATCTACAAAGACCTGAATTCATCTCACGTTTATGTACCATTGCAATTTTAATTTTGCATGACCATCGAACTTTGCATTCCATTTCTTATTACACCATAGAGGTGCCTCTGAGGGTACCGCAGCAATTTTCACATTTTTAATATAGAACTGAGAAACCAGTGACGGCAGGGACATTTTAATGCATTACTCACCATCCGATTACAGGAGGACACAAGGAATATTTAAGTGATGATCACTTCTGGTGAATGTTTGTGTTTGTTTGTAGGGGGGCTACTGCATTCATCAACTGATGCTCATGAACCTCGTTAAAGCTGTGGAATTACAGTTATCTATCTGCTCAACACATATGACATGATAGTACATGCAGTATATTTCAAATATATTACAATCAATATATATGTATGCAGTAAAAGCTGTAATCAATGCCGATTGTTCTTGTGTGATTGTGTCATGAATCATGTTTTGAGCTGAGGTTGGTATACCCAACACGGTCTCATAGGAAGGCATATAAATAGCACAACATTACTCGGACATTCCGTGTGTCATGAGGAAGCATTTCAGGCTTTTCGCGTGTCAAGAAAATACAACAGTGGAGAGAAAGACATACTGTAGTTCCTGAGTAAAACAGTCAACCTCTCTGACTTTCAATCTGCATTTCTTGCAGACTTCAAGAAGACAATACAGTTGCCATAGTGAGGAATATAAGTGAAATTATATAAAAGGGAAGCACTGAGTTCACATGCATATTAACACAAGATATTGCATTAAATTTGGTACAGTGAGGCTGAGAGGTTGAAAAGTATAGATAATCCGAAGGATTTTCATTTTATATGTAATGTTCAGGCCTTTAATAAAGCAGCAATGCATAGCTGGTGGTATTTGAAGGCAATAAGTGGGTAGTAGTGGTGATTTACAGTAAACATATACAGTAGAAGCCCTGCAGCAGTAGCCTCTTTTTTAAAAAGGCAAAACATTAAGACAACAAAAAATCTAATAAAAGTGCTTTGCTTATTATAAAACATGCAGACACTTTAAATTAAATTTGGGAACAGTATTAGTTTTGGATAAGGATGTGATTCATAGGTTCCATTACTGCTGTGGAACCAACCCGCATAAACACTGTAAAGTATGTAAATGAGTTCACTTTTTAAGCACTTTTGCCAAGATATCCAGTAATATGCTGAAAATATACATGGCATTTAAATGAAAGTTATAATCTACAAAACCGAAACTCTTTTGGTGCATTTATTCTTATTACAAAGCAATGAATCATGGAGTTTGATGATTTAAATCATAAACTAGCAAGTAATTCCTGCTTCATGTCCACACTTCAGATCGGACAGAAGCGGTACGTAAATGTCTCTTTTTTTCCCCCAAAGCCTGTGTCATCATAACCAGTTTCAGATAGTGCTTTGAAACGGAATAACTTCCACATTCACAGACTGCTTTCGTCTGTCCACGATTAATTCAAACATCTCTGCTTCCACTGTCATTGTAAATACATTCAGTTCCACTCTGCCACTGCAGCAATGGTGGCGGCGCTTGAGAACGCAACACATAAATCAGCCCCCCGGATTCATCCATAAACTACAAAACACCATCACGTTGTAACCTCAAACCTGTAACCTCTAGAAACCTTCTTGAATTGGGTCATCCACTTCAGTGACAGTCATCGTATTTTAACATTACAAATGTCATCTCAGATTGTATTTAGTAGTAGATTAATGTACTGAATTGAGGGTCTGACAGCAGAGACGTTGGGTTCACTGTTGTTCAATGTTCAAGTGCTCTCTAAATGTAGTACTTCCAGTGCTACACTTAGAGACAATAGAGACAAATAGATAAAGAGGCTTTTTTATTTTATTTGATGGGCCAAGGTGCAGTCTGAACAGATGAGTTTTCAGTCTGTGATGGAAGATGTGTCGAGTTTCTGCTGTACTGATGCCAATGGAGAGTTCGTCCCACTATTGTGGATCTAGCAAGGCAAACAGTCATGACTTTGTAGAGTGCTATGGGCCTCTATGGGTCTGTACTATTCATTCTTTGTGTTTCCTGTTTTATTTTGTTACTCTATCGCTGCACTTCCTGCCTTTGTGTGTTTTCCCGCCAGTTTTGATTGTCTGCCCCGTCCTGATTAGTTTCACCTGTCCCCCGTTAGCCCTGCAGACACCAGACCTCCTGCTCACCTGTTCTCACTCTCCCAATCAGTCTGTCTCTACAAATACCTGCCTTGTTCTTTGTCGGTTTGTCTCAGTGGGCAACCTCCAGTTCTGAGAAGTGAAGTCAATGAGGAAGTGCCTTAATCCTGCATTATTTCTAATAGCCAGCAGGGGGCGACTCCTCTGGTTGCAAAAAGAAGTCTGATTGTATAGAAGTCTATGAGAAAATGAGCCTACTTCTCACTTGATTTATTACCTCAGTAAACATTGTAAACATGAATTTATGGTCTCGATCACTAGTTTCAAGTCTTCTTCAATACAGCATGATGTTCCTTTAGTAAATTATGGTCCCATTTACAGTCAAATAGACTAGGCTTCAAAACGGCAGTCCATAAAACAAACGTGTTTTGCTGCGCAGAGACGTGAATATTACACACCTGTATGAACACGCTTTGCAGACAGGGCTGCATGGTGACTACGTCCACTTATTATATACAGTTTATGGTTTGACTTCATCTTTTGTGTGGAGTTCTCTTCACCTGTTTGCCCGTGACCTTCCTGCTGTTTCCTGCCTGTCGTTTGAACTTGAAGCCACTTCTATTAAATCATCACATTGTTTCTGCTGCCTTTTCATCTTTTATCTATCTGAGTCCTTCCCCTGCTGCCTGCTCTCCAAACTGTGACATCATGGTATAAACGTAGCGAATTAATTCACATTTCACTTATAAATAACACCTTGAAATACAAAGTTGCGAGGTTATGGGGTTGTTGATGTGAAGACAAAAATAATTTATGCAAGGGTAACCTCTGGTGCCCACTCTCTCCATTCATGCTGCACATCCTGTCCTTAAGAGACAATAAAAGACAAACGACTGAATGGAAAATACATCATTTGAAAGGAAACAAAATATTTAAAAACTGGTAGAGAATACTCTAGCCTTGTGGCTTAACTGGATTGAATATTCCCCCAAGGTACATGTGCTCTTAACATTGGTTTGCTTTCTTTTCAGGATGATGGTGAATTTGTTTTTAAGTATTTGCGCGTCACAGGCCAGAGAAGTTATTAACTTTGAATCATGGAGGGGCCAGAGGGGCTCATCTTCCCCATAAGTGGAAATGGATTAACTATATTGTATTACAGAAACAGAAACTATTGAAGATGAACAAAAATACAGTTGACTACTGTGGTCTGTTTCATTGGCGTAAAGATACTAGTACATATCTGTAGTGGCGATCTTTAGTTTTCATTGTTTTTTATCTTTATCCTAACTTACTTTCCGTCAATAACCACATTCAAGGGACGACTTGAGACTGTTTTGATTTGACTCGGTAGCAGCAGCAGCAGCGGTAAAACAACCATGTTGCTCCGCCGTCCACTCTTTTAAAAATCACAGAGGTAAAAATATACGGCAATGAAATCACACCAGATATTCAACAATATTCACCAACATTACACTGAAATATATTCCTCGCTGAACTCCAGCAAGTCATACCATCCAAACAATAAACACAAACTTGCCACTGGAAAATGGCGCTTCAGTTGCTGTCTCTATGCGGCATGTGAGGCTTCATAT
Source organism: Hozukius guyotensis (assembly GCA_916700995.1). NCBI lineage: Eukaryota > Metazoa > Chordata > Actinopteri > Perciformes > Sebastidae > Hozukius > Hozukius guyotensis. The sequence continues at coordinate 9,815 of CAKALU010045382.1, forward strand.
TGTTTACCACTACAGCCGACATGATGCTACTAGTTGCATGTATTGTATTTTTTAATCCATGGGTGTATGTATGTGTGATTTTGGGTGAATGAGTTATCAGAACATATATACATTAAAGCTGCATTAGTTGTTGTTGTTTTTTGGTCACTTGGGGGCAATAAGCTATAAAAGCTATATTCTGACCTTATTATTGTAAATGTGTTCACAAACTGTTTCCTAGTATGTACACATCCAGCAGACCGCAATATTAGCATTTATTTGGTATCAT
>CAKALU010045385.1:0-13086 GCA_916700995.1 Hozukius guyotensis
TAATCGATCCCTTACGACGGCCGTGTCGGGCTATAACCGATCCCTTACGACGGCCGTGTCGGGCTATAATCGATCCCTTACGACGGCCGTGTCGGGCTATAATCGATCCCTTACGACGGCCGTGTCGGGCTATAACCGATCCCTTACGACGGCCGTGTCGGGCTGTAATCGGGCTGATATCATGTAGTCTGAACCGGGCATAAGTGTGTGTGTGTGGGGGGGGTGTTTGATGGTCAGGTGTGTGACTGGATGAAGTGTGAGAGAAGGTTAATGCAGGTCAGACGAGGTTGGTGTGTATGAGGTTAAATATGTGTGTGGTCCAGCCCGTCCCATACGAGCCTTGTCACGGGCGTCCGGACTCACAGCCTGCACGGCCTCGTCTCCCCCCAGGATGCGGAAGCCAAACCCGGTCTTCTCTCTCAGCAGGTGCACCTCCACCTCTTCATACTCTGGACCTGAGACACAAATGGAGAAATGAAAAGGTCATCTCTTTCATTCATTCATATTACGTGTGATTTATTATTATTATAAGTTCCAGTACTCACGTCGGCTCTCGTAGATCGCCCTCGACTTCTCGTAAAGGTCGTAGGGGTCAGGTTTGTTGAGGTCGAAGCCCTCGGTGGAGTCGGGCACAGACGTGCGGTGCTGTGGCTGGTTTGGGAACGGCGTGCCAGGCGGCAAAAGCGGGCCGGACAAGTTTGCTTGGGGGCTGCTGTGTGGATCCCACTGGTCAGGCAACTAGCAGGAAAACACCAACAACAGATGTTTGATTGAAGATATGTAGTCCGGAGCTACTAACGTTAAAAGAGGTACCATTCAGTTATTATTATGAGGCGTTCACGGTCTGCTCAGTAAAATGACTATTGGGTGAATAACAACGTTATCATGATGCGTTCAAATGTAATCTCGTAAAATGTAGTTTTTGGTGAGAAACTTGAATAAATCCAGTTGTTTGTAGGAGATGTTTTCATATAAAAGAGATATTAGAGAGGGAATTATGACCTTTTTAACTTCATAATAACTTACCAAGATTTATTTTAATCATAGCAAATATTTAAATATTCATAATCATTTGAATTGTTTTATTTTTTTATGCAAATAACCACTATAGATGACAATAACAAAGTACAGTACAGTACTGTGTACAGTACCCTCCCTCCGCGGTGTAATTCAAACACTGTAATTTACCGTGTACAGTATATAATGTTTTTTATGTTAAATATATCGAACATTGAATGACAAAAGTGGCAGATAACATTTCTGAGTGGCAGACAAAAAGAAATCCCGCCACAGTGGCAGGAAGTGAAAACAGTTAATCTCAGACCCTGCGTTCACGTCTTCCTGTTGAACTCTCACTGATTCATTCATTTCATTATCTCAAAGGGAAAGTGATTGTGTGTGTTGGGTGTGAGCAACATGCACAATAAAAACAAGTCTCAGACAAACACAGACAACAGAACCGGCCTGCAGCACATACAAGATAGAAGAACTAAATACAAGATAGAAGAACTAAATACAAGATAGAAGAACTAAATACAAGATAGAAGAACTAGATACAAGACATGAGAACTAATATTAGCAGAACAACAACACAGCAGTATTCTGCAGCAGCTGTTGCTGATGAGACGACTAAGAATTCAAACAAGTGTGGTCACAGCGGTAATCAAATGATATCAGCTTTCATGAAAACACTGCAGCCGGGTATAATGAAGTATCGTTAACGCTCATGATGAATGAAGACTTCATGTTTTTTGGTGGTGAATTCTCTCAAATTATACAAAAATTAATGACAATGAAGCTAAAACAACAAATCTGAGGTTAACTAGAATAACGTCAGGTAACCTCCATGATCATCAGACTTAAACAATGATTTAAAATAAACTGTTATCATGTTAATGTCTGAGTTATATTTAGATAAATGTTTTGCTTCAGTAACTCAATTATGCAATAAATTAAAAATAGCTCTATTTGGCCCGTGGCAGATAACGAATTAAAATCAATATTCACAATTCAGACCTAAAAGAGAGGAGATTCATTGTGTCTGAATATTCTGAGTAACAGCATGAATGAGAGCTGATTGTATAAAGCAGTCGCAGCTGCAGCTTCAGTGTGAATGTGGAGAGCTTTTCCCTCCAGCTGGTGAGGTGTGAGATCTGATGTGATCAAACCAATAAGCAGGTCACGACAGGCCGGCTCATTTCACAATAAAGCAAAAGCTCAAAACACCTCTGAGGGAACACGGCGCCGATGACAAACACTGATCCTACACGCTTCAATCTTACCGCTCTGCTTCAACAAACAAATCTGGTTCACACACACACTTCCTCCTCCTCTGCCTCTCGTTCCTCAAACAAACACACACAAGTAGAAACACATTTGGTTCAATCATCGTACCTGTTTGGAGGCCTTCCACGGAGAGATGTGGCCTGAGGAAGAAACAGAAAACACAGTTTACAGAGAGCAGACTCTGATAATAGAAGACTTATGAAACAACAAAAATACAGACAATTACAACTCTACAGACAAACAACTAGAACCAGAGGTTTTTATACATGAGATATTGGATACGAGTGTTAAATCATCTTCCTTTAAAGCTGCAGTAGGCAGTATGTTTTTGACATCATTGGGCAAACATCCCATAATAACCTTTCATCATATTGTAATTCAAGTGTTCTGAGAGAAAACTAGACTTCTGCTCCTCCTCATGGCTCTGTTTTCAGGCTTTAGAACATCTAGCCTGTGACGGGAGACTTTGACCAATCACAGGTCATTTCAGAGAGAGAGAGCGTTCCTATTGGCTGAGCTCCGGCTGGTGTGCGGGGCTTGGTGTTTCCTCAACTGATCTCAACATGGCTGCCGGGTCACGAACGTTCTCATGTTCCAGCTAAACCGTGCACTACAAGATGATTGTGAGAACATGTGAGGAGAGAAATAGACATTAACGTAACAGAATATTGATTCATATCTGATCAGCGCTGCCTAGTTTCACCGTTTGGTCAGAGTTCAGAGTGATTGACAGCCGGCTCTCATAGACGGCAGCTGGACAGCAGACCTCAGATCAGCTCTGACTGCTTGTTTTCCTCTGGTCTGTGAAATCTAGCAGATGCCGTTAGGAGCACCGGAGGACACCGGAGGACACCAGAGGACACCAGAGGACACCGGAGGACACAGAGGAACATGATTTTTTTCAGGTAACCTGTCTCGTGTACTACTGTCAGGATATAGTGACCTTTTTATAAGAATAACTCTTTTTAATCCTCTCTGCTCCGACCTCACCTACTGCTGCTTTAATGTGTGAAAAAACCATCTGAGCTTGCTGATGCCATAACTCTGTGTTTTTACTTTGTTTGTGTAACTCTTCCTAAACGGGTTTGGTTGTTGCATTTGTTTTCAACATAATTACATCATTGGCTGCAGGCAAAAGCACAGACCCCCCCCCCCCCCCCCCTCTCAACACACACTGAGGTTTCTCTGCAAGTCATATTTTATCTGCATGTAGGGAGCACTCCACAACAACAACCTCATCAACACAGCTCCCCTGTGACTCCACGGAATCAAAGACATACAGCCCATTAAAGCTGCTAGACCCAAATACATACATTTACATGGGGGGGGGGGGGTCACATGCAGTGGCTTCTCTCTGTATAAACATGCAGTTTGAATCTTTACACATGTGGATAGAAACACAGAAACACTCACGAGGCTCACTAGACGCCTGCTGCATCGCTGATTAATCCTTCAGCAGACGTGGGCGCTTGTAAAAATATTCTTTAGAGAATCCTGATATATTTAATATTTATTGAGTTTATGAGATTTCCTGAGTAAAGTCAGAGAGCACTGGATGAAATATATTTATGGAATTACTCTCCAACTACGTCCGCCTGCTTTTTAGATGTGCCAGATGAAGGCCAGAGCCCGTTAGCAGCGGAGCAGGACGGCAGAAACCTTCTATCTAAATCAGCGAGCAAGGGGAGATTTGAGGGAAATGAAACACAATAGATCCGTCCATGTGAAGACAAAATACTAATTGAAAGTTATTTCTGCCATTCCTTACACTTTTATCTTTTATTTTCCAACCTCAGCCGTCCCTCCAGTCACACAAATAAAGCATCATTTCTGCACGGAAACCTTTCCCATTTTGAAAATCAATGTCCGTGCTGTGTGTTTGAGCGTGGAGGAGGACACGAGAACATGGAGGAGGACACGAGGACATGGAGGAGGACACGAGGACATGGAGGAGGACACGAGGACATGAAGGGAACAGGAATAAAACCCCTCCCTGTACATGAATACATAAACAGGAACATGAATGGAGGTTATCACGGCTCTATGAACCATCTCAAAGATGGGACATGGAGGAGTTTTCAAGACTTAAAGGGGAAAGACGAGATTTATTTAGATACCTACGAGTACGGGACGATCTGATGAAAGAGGTGAACATTGATCCTAAAATAGATCTGAATGGTTTTATTTAAATTATAGTGGATTCATATCAGCGGGGCCGATCTCAGGTCATCTCAGCCTTCTACGAAGCCTCAGGGGAGAAAAGAGGAAACTCAACACTAGACATCAAAAACAAACAGATGGAATCAGAGCGAAATATAGAAGTTCAGACGAAGAACGGTATCAAATGTGTACAACACAGTGTACTACTACTAGTACTACTACTAGTACCACTACTAGTACTAGTACCACTACTACCACTACTAGTACCACTACTAGTACCACTACTAGTACCACTACTACCACTACTAGTACCACTACTACCACTACTAGTACCACTACTAGTACCACTACTAGTACCACTACTAGTACCACTACTACTACCACTACTACCACTACTAGTACCACTAGTACCACTACTAGTACCACTACTACCACTACTAGTACCACTACTAGTACCACTACTAGTACTACTACTACTACCACTACTAGTTCAGGAGTATGGAGAGTTTGGATGGAAGAATCTTACTAGATTCTTCATAACACCGCATCCGAAGCCGCCCGCTAAAGACCCCGCAGCCCCCCCCCCCCCCGTTCTCTGGAGCTGCACTAAACTAAAACCTTTCTGGAATAATGTAAATGTAACTATTAATGACATTATGGGATATGCTAATTGATAACAATAGTGCTGTGATGTACCGAGGGAACATCGAGGAGGTTGTAGATGGAGCAGATAGATATCTGGCAAAACTTCTGCTTATAGCCGGCAAAACAGCTCCAACAAGAAACCGGTATGAAGCGGAACCTCCGGGTAAACATCACCGGTTGGAGATCGTCCGTCATATCTTTTCAACGGAAAAACTGACGTACCAACTAAAAATTAAAAGCAATATCTTTGACAAGAACCAGGAAGAATGGATCATTTACATGGAACATGATGCATGTGTTGTTAGAGAACATGTTTAACTGCCCTGACAACTGATTTCATTAAATGATGTACTGTTTGCTGAATTCTGTACGGATGCTCATGATGTTCAACCAAAATAAATATCAAAGTTTAAAAACAGAAAGCAGATGAATGGAGGTGAGAGGAGAACTGTCCGTGGTGCTGAAAGCATTCAGCAGCGTGCCGGCAGCAGAGGGACGGCTCTGTGGGAGGTTGGGACTAATCACCACGTTCCACAGGGAATACGGGCCTTCAGGGAAGCCTTTAAGGAATTATAATAACTCACTCTCAGGAAACCTTCCTTTATGACCCACTGAGGGAAATGAGCATGAGCTACAAGGCAACTGTCCACTCATATTAAAGAGGAGCGTCGTCCTCACAGACGCATATAAGCTTCATTTAAATGCTAATACGATTCATGGGCATACAGTATGTGCTGGAATATGTGGAGGACTCGTATGAATGCTGATGAATTACAAATGAATGATGATGGTTGGAGAGACTTCACCTGGCCTCTCTCCAGAGTCGGTGGTCAGGCAGTCTGGCGGGCCGGCCTCACAGACTAGCCTGCTGAGATCTGGATGGCCTTCAGATCCTCCTGATTGGCTCGAGCAGCCTAACACCCTTCTTTTTTTTTCACAGCCATTATCTGCTTCCTCATTGGTGCTGCAAAATGTCTCTAGTCTGTGGTTGGCTCCGCTTCAAACTGGGATGTCAGGGGACGGAGCTGTGAACACGACCAGAGCTCAGTGGAACTCTGGCAGAGTGCCCACGCTACGGCAGTCAGACACAGAGACAAACACAAACACACACACACACACACACACTCACACATGCAGCAGAAGTCTAACACCCTGTCTGCTACACACAAAGCACCGATGCTCCGAGTCTCACAGCTGAATTCCACTGATGTTCTGCACAGAAATCCTCCGTCTGTGAACACAAACATGCCTAAACATTCCTGACGTTTTGCACATCTGAGTCACTATGAAGGACCTCGTCCTTTGGTTCACCCCGCAGCGAGGAGGGCGACACACCGAGAGTCACAGAGGTCCCTGGTGTGTCAGGCTGATAGTGTGAGGCTGGAGGAGGAGATGGCATCTTTGGGGGAAGGGAGGTAATTTAGCACAGTCAGCTCAGCATTCAGATGAGATCTGTTACCAGCTGTGTGTATCTGAATACAGATCTGTGTATGTACACGTGATGATGCATTAATCTGAGTGAGGATATCTCATTAGTATATTGACTTTCAGCGTCCTTTTTAAATGGCGTATCTGACAGTGAAACATGAGTGTGTGTCTTTGCAAAGGTTAACCACCAGGTGGCAGACGCTGGCTCTGCATGGTCATAAGAGTCTCCACTGTGATCTCAGCTGCTCACGTACACATCCGTGCATGCTGATGTGCAGCCACATACACAGTTAGTGTGTTTTCCTATTGCTGCTGAAAACACACGAGTCATATGAGACTGAGTAGAATGTATTAGCTTCCACGTAATCATCTGACTGAGTATAATTCACTGTAACATACAATACACAATCAATTCACCAGGACGAAGCAACAGTTGATCAATACATCCCCGATAATGTTTAATAACGTGCTGTAAGACCGAGGACCAGTCGGAGAGCACTCCCATCAGATAGTCTGATGTATCAGGATCACTCAGTGCGTGCTAATGTCTCTGATTGCTTTTCAGGTCTGTAATAATAATTCCTGTCACACTTCAATTAATTAAACCTGAGATGCATACGAGACTGATTGTTTTCATCCCTAATTAAATAGAATCCATGAAAAAGGAGCGATGCAAGAAGAGCACATCTATAATTCCTCTTCATTGTTCTGTTATCATCTCAGAAACAATGCAAATGAACTCTTCACTCCCATCAATTTATCTCCAGACAAACTAAAGGCTTAACGACTAAATGAGCATGAACATGTGAAGAGCGAAACTGCTGGGTGGAAACATCTAAAGCAAACATAGAACCTGTGAACATTGTGTCTTTAAATGGCCGGAGAGAGCACAGACTCTCTGAACGTTCATCAAGGCTGTTGAACGGCGCTGTACGGTTAATCATTGCGGGGTTGAGTGTGTGTTCGTCAGACGGCCGTGGGCTCAGTGGTATAGACAGCCTCGGTTAATTATCAAGTCAAATTTTGACCCTGTGACCAGAACACCTTTCAGAGAATCAGTGCAAGAGCACAAGTCAAACAAATAAAGCTTTCTCTGTGTAATTTAATTTCCTCGCAGGAGGCCAATCTTGTAGAAAATAGCAGAAAATGGAAAATGTCGACACTCCAAGTCGTTCTCTGAATATCACAAGGACTCCGCACTTCAAACTTCATCCACTATGAAATTCTCTCTCATTCCTCTTTTCTGCTACCTTTTAACTCCAGTTTGATGTCTTTTCTCAGACTGAGGGCATGTGGTCATTTCCTTCTTTCACTTCAAGAAGAAGGTACAATAATCGTGAACGTGTGCAGAAAATTAAAGGTGTTCTGGAGCAGCTCGTTACCGTGCAGAGCTCGTTACCGTGCAGAGCTCGTTACCTTGCAGAGCTCGTTACCACGCAGAGCTCGTTACCACGCAGAACTCGTTACCGTGCAGAGCTCGTTACCGTGCAGAGCTCGTTACCATGCAGAGCTCGTTACCATGCAGAACTCGTTACCATGCAGAGCTCGTTACCACGCAGAGCTCGTTACCATGCAGAGCTCGTTACCTTGCAGAGCTCGTTACCACGCAGAGCTCGTTACCACGCAGAGCTCGTTACCACGCAGAGCTCGTTACCGCGCAGAGCTCGTTACATGGGATTCAGGTGTTGCCTCGTTAATACACAGACAGACAACAGTACAATCAGTCAAAATGTAATGTTTGCTTCAAATGTAAGTGGGTGGAGGAGGAAACATTGTGCCATTGTGAGAAAAATACAAAGGAATATTTTTGTAGACGGACATGCAGACAGAACGGTGGGTGGTCAGTCACACAGAGATAAATCAGACCGGAGACATACACCGATCAGCCATAACATTAACAACATCAAGACCACTGACAGGTGAAGTGAATAACATGGATTATCTGGTTACCATGGCACCTGGCAGTGGGGGGGGGGGGGAGATATTAGACAGCAAGTGAAGATTTTGAACTTTGAGGGAGGAAGCAGAATAAATGTGCCAGCGTAAGGAGGGCCAGCGTAAAGATGTGAGCGACTTTGACGAGAGCCAGATAGAGCTGGCTAGACGACCGGGTCAGAGCATCTCCAGAACTGCAGCTCTTGTGGGATGTTCCCGGTCTGCAGTGGTCAGGACCTACCAACAGTGGTCCAAGGAAGGAGAACCGGTGAACCGGCGACAGGGTCAGACCCGAGGCTCATTGATGCACGTGAGGGGGTGAAGGCTGGCCCGTGTTGTCTGATCCAATAGAAGAGCTACTGGAGCTCAAACTGCTGAAAGAGTTAATGCTGGTTCTGATAGAAAGGTGTCAGAACACACAGTGAGGAGCAGTTTGTTGGCTGACCTGATGTTATGTCTGATCGGTGTGGTTAGAAGACATAGACATCGCAACATTGAAGATTATAAATAGACTGTGTGCTTTTTGTTCAGAGCTTTTTGGTTAATATTTTCTCCTAACTGTCCTTCACCCAGCATCATTTCAGAACTGACAGTTAATGAATCCAGAAGAAGTGAAAATGCTGTTTGCATGATGGAAGCTTCATCATTTCAGTGAGTGTTCAGAGGACAGTCAGAACAGGTAGCCAAGCAGCATCACGCCAGCTCAGCTCAGCTTGTTTGCCAGCTAGAAGACTCTCTCCACATGACAGTGAAATAACTGCCGTTATTGTGAAGACGAGTGTCCCCGGTGGGAATGAAACCGCTTCCCCACAGCGGTGTTGGTGCCATCTGTACCCACAGAGCTGCACTACACCTAACGCTGAGATTACGTCTCATCCCAACTCTCCACTGCATTCTACATTTCTCCAGCTTCTGATCTGCTTATCTTAAAACACGTTCCTGTGTTAAATCCTCCATGTCGATCCGGTCTGTTCCAGTGGAAAACATCGATGACATGTTGGTGATAAAGCTGCATTTAGATGAGGTGACACACACACAACACCTACTATGAGATCTGCTTACAAGGTTCTCTACTTTTTAATATATCTGTGTATTCTCTGTATGAGTTATCACATATGAAATACATTGAACATCTCATTTCATTAATATGTGTCTCATAATCTGTCCTGTGGTTGTTTCTCCTACAACAGAGGTCAGCAACCTGCGTCTCTTCAGCTCCTTTAAAATGGAAATTAATAACTGTCTTTTGTTTACATTTCATTTTTATTTATCATTGTTGTAGGTCTACGGTACGACGGAGTATTAGGACCACATTGAGGAAAAAAATAATTCTGAGATTTAGAGAATAAAGTCATAATATTATGAAAATAAAGTCACAATATTATGAGAATAAAGTCATAATATTATAAAGTAGTAATTTTACGTGTTATTTCCTTTTTTCTCATAAAGTTATGACTTTATTTTCACAATATTACTAATTTTTTTCTCGTAATATTATGACTTTATTCTGGTTACTAATACTCGTACTACTAGTACATTTGCACTTTGGTCCTCACTGCATTAGACTTAAAGTATATACTATATACTTAGACTGTAAGCTGTATAATGTTGTGCGGCTCTGTATAAGGTTGCTGACCCCTGTCCTACAATGATCTAATTTCCACAAGGGGAACATTTAAGTTTCGTTTTATTCTTAAACAACATGCAGAAATTATTGGTCTGTGATATGATCCTGAATTATTACACTTTCTTTAGGTTATTTCAAAATAATAAAATAATTTGCCCAGGTTTGCACCAGACACATTTACTCTTCTAGCTTCTAAACTATTTAATATTCCAAAAATAAAATCTCATGTAGAGACTTGAATAAAATCCAAGTAAGAGGCCACTGTGATTTCAATGTGTTCAAAAATAGAACGGCTCTCAAAATTATCATAATCAAAATCTCTTTTGCTCTCACTGTCAACTCCACTTGACTCCTCTCCTGCCGAGCTGCAGCTGGGGTTGAAGAAGCACTGGAACATGATATTTGTGCATCTCAATCAGAAGACAGCATATATTTAGCTGGGCAGTTGCTCAAGCTCTACTGGACCCTTCTTTATTATTACTAAAATGATGTTGGCCTTTGAAAGGCACCAAAATGCCACTTGTGATTTGATATCAACTGTATTTTAATAGTTTTGCCACCACTGCTGACATAAATAGAACAAACACCAGGTATTAAAGTTCCTGTTTGTAACTTCTTCCACGTATAAATCATTGCTGGTCGGTGTCTCATGGTGTCTCTCGTGTGTCTCCGCTGTTCAGACTCAGACTCCAACACAAACTACAGTGAAGCACCAAAACCTCTTGGTTGTATCTAGTGAAGCCCGTCTGTTAAACAGTGTTGGCCGCGGTCGGAGGACGCGGGGGAGACCGTAGCTTTGGTCTCCAGGACCGGAGTCTCTGCTGTCCTCTGCTCCTCTGCTCCTCTGCCTGCCTTCACTCACACACCGCGCTCCTTCTCTCTCTCTCTCTCCACCTCTCACGTGCATGCTGCTCACTCCACACTGCAGAAGAGTTAGTTTAGCTCTGAGAATATCTAGTGAATGTTCAGTGGACGTTTGTGCAGAAATAACTGCTGCAGCTCCTCCAGACCAACAGAGGTTTCCCGTGTCTTGTGAAGAGCCCCTTTAAAGAGTTGAAATTGATTTGACTATCTCGAGAAAGTGAATGACATTTATAGATCCCTAAACCAAAGTTGTCATAACAAAATAAAACATGCTTTATCCCTCAAAAAGCAACTTTCATTTACTATCAATCTGGACTATATCTGGTTTATATAGTATATATATATATATATATACTAGTTGTGTAATCAACGAGTTTCCTAGTCGTCCTGATGAATGAACAATAGAGAGTGAAACTGTATTAGAAGCATATAAAGTAATTACCAGGCAGTCTCTCACCTGTTGCTCCTCTCTGTATGAGGAGAGTCGCCTCGGCTCCAACAGGACACTCTTTGAGCATCTCCACCACTCGTCCGTGTCCAGCTGCAGCCACCGGCTGCTGGTTCACCTCCAGGATCAGGTCTCCCTCTATCAGCCCCGACGCTCCCTGTGAGCCCGGCTCCAGCACCTGGACCACAACAACACAGTTCATCCACCGTCACACAATCTGACCTGCTGGGATTTCATTTAGTGGTACCTTCCAATTCACACATTCACCCAAAACTTCTATTGTCCACCAGAATTAATAAACTTGGATTGAACTAAAAATCTGCACATGATTTATTTAAAAAAAACAAATCACTATTTCCTCTTAATGCCTCTAAGTCATCTGTCGTTGGTCCCTTAAAGCTGCAGTAGTCAGAATGTTTTTGGCATCATTGGGCAGACATCCCATAATGACCTTTCATCATATTGTAATTCAAGTGTTCTGAGAGAAAACTAGACTTCTGCTCCTCATGGCTCTGTTTTCAGGCTTTAGAACATCTAGCCCGTGACGGGAGACTTTGACCAATCACAGGTCATTTCAGAGAGAGAGAGCGTTCCTATTGGCTGAGCTCCGGTCATGTGACCAGAACTTGGCGTTCCTTCACCAGATTTCACAATGGCGGCGGCGGCGTCACAAACGTTCTCATGTTCCAGCTAAACATGTGAGGAGAGAAATAAGCATTAACGTAACAGAATATTGATTCATATTTGATCAGCGCTGCCTAGTTTCACCGTTTGGTCGGAGTTCAGAGTGATTGACAGCCGGCTCTCATGGACGGCAGCTGGACAGCAGACCTCAGATCAGCTCTGACTGCTTGTTTTCCTCCGGTCTGTGAAATCTTGCAGATGCCGTTAGGAGCACCGGAGGACACAGAGGAACTTGATTTTTTTCAGATTACCTGTCTCATGCACTACTCATGTTTTATAAAAATAACTTTTTTTTAATCATATTTGCTCCGATCTCGTCTACTGATGCTTTAAATCATATCTGTCAAAACGTCTACCAGTTGGGTGAAATGATTTCAGCTTTTCCAAAACATGTTCATGAATTTTAGTGTTTAAAGGTTTACAGTTTACTAGTTTGACTTATTTCAAGATGTTGACATGAAGATTGTCAAAAATCCTTGAAATAATGAAAAATCCACCAGGAAGAAGAGTAATTACTAAACTTCACCGGCAGATTATGACTTCAACGAATAATAAATCTTGAATGATGAACATAAAACAAATGACTTGTTCAGACAGATGTTTTTTTTTTTTGTAGTGCAGATGTTTTAGTCTACAAATACAACAGGGATGAGAAATAACATCTGTCACATCTCATCTTCTCTGATTGATCTATTCCTTACAGCCAGGTTGGTAATCAGGAATCAGGCTGGTCTGTTGTAATCTGTAGCTTCTCTAGTCTGGTCTCTAGTCTGGTCTTTAGTCTGGTCTCTAGTCTGGTCTTTAGTCTGGTCTCTAGTCTGGTCTTTAGTCTGGTCTCTAGTCTGGTCTCTAGTCTGGTCTCTAGTCTGGTCTTTAGTCTGGTCTCTAGTCTGGTCTTTAGTCTGGTCTTTAGTCTGGTCTCTAGTCTGGTCTTTAGTCTGGTCTTTAGTCTGGTCTCTAGTCTGGTCTCTAGTCTGGTCTCTAGTCTGGTCTCTAGTCTGGTGTCTAT
>CAKALU010045388.1:0-22112 GCA_916700995.1 Hozukius guyotensis
CGTCTGGTCAGCTAACATTACTGCCAAGCAGCTGAAATATAGAGTGATATTGTGCTTTTAGCTGACGTGTGTCGCCTCACTGTTTTTGAGCGATGCTCGTTCATGTCTATATAGAACGAGCAAGCGCGAGCCCGACGCTGACTTTCGTTGACACAACGGCAACAGGTGTCGCTGTTAACAAGCAATTCTGAAAGTTACAAATAGTCCCTTTAACAGATGTTGAAAATGTGAGAAACCCCACACATAACAACATACTATGTTATATTGAACAGTTTTGTTCCTATAGTGTGTGGTGAGCGACGATTTGGCCAAAACAGCACACCACACACTAACAGATTCATTCATCAACAAGAGTTCCGACTCTCAAAACCGGAAATCTCACAAAATCTCTCACAATCAAACGGTAAATGGTGAATGGACTTGCATTTATATAGAGCGCTTTTCTAGTCTTCCGACCACTCAAAGCGCTTTACATTACATGTCAGCATTCACCCATTCACACACACATTCATACACTGGTGCCAACTTTGCCCATCAGGATCTAATCTAAATAGTTAGTGTAATTAGTGTTTTGCTCAAGAACACATCGCCGGGGATCGAACCACCGACCTTCCGATTAGTTGGACGACCTGCTCAATCCTCTGAGCCACGGCCGCCCGCAAGTCAAACATGGTTTTAGTGTAAACAAACATGGCGGACGACAGGCAGGAAGAACAAGCGATGTTAGTTTGTTACTTTGTTCTGAAATTCCCGAAGGATGGAATGGATGAAGTTATTGAGATGTTAAATAAACACTTGCGTTGTTGCCACCAAATTTCTGAGGTCCATCTTACTACCACTTTATGCTTCGCGTTTTGCATTAGCTCATGCGTTAGCCGCGGGTTGTCCTTCCGCTTCATAGGTTGGTTTTCAACTGGCTATGGTTCTTTCCCATGTGACTGCGTCATCAGCTGTCCCCGGGGCATACTTGCCAAACTTGAGACTTCAAAAATAGGGAGGATTTCAAAACTAAAGTGGGGGATCTGGGGGTCCTTACTGAGTTTCCTGCATTCTGGTGACTTATAAAGAATGAAAATAACAAAATAATGAATGAATTTGTGTAAATCTCTGGCATAAACTAATATTCATCAATTCTTATTCATTCCTTAATTATTTGCCCCTGCTTGAGAATTTCTTTCTCTTAGCACTCTCCATTTCTTCCACCATCTCTCACCCACTGAAGGCCCTTTCAAACAAAACGTGAAAACGGTCTAATTCTTGTGTAGTGTGTGCCCGTGTTAAGTTTACGTCGTTGATATTTAGCAAACAGAAAAGCGTGAAACACGACTTTTTGTGTTTTTTAACAGGTGTTCTTTGACCTGATGAGAGAGATCCGGGCGAGGAAAATGGAGGACAGCAAAGAGAAGAACGGGAAGAAGAAAAGTAAAAGTTTGGCCAAGAGAATTCGAGAGAGATGCTGTATTTTATAGTGGTAAAAGAGGAGCAGGGTAGCTGCTTATGTACATATACATTTCTCAGACTTTTGCATTTATTTTGTGCCCATACCTGACCATGACTTTCTGTTCCTGGCTAACAGGACATCTGACCGTGTGTCAGGGAGTAGTAAGGTGGCACTCCATACACCATTTATAGCTCTAACTTTTTATGTGCTGACACTCCAAATAATTTATGTACTCTCTCTCTTATTCTGACCACATTAGAGTGTAATAAATGGATGGTGTTTAATTTAGGCCTAAGCTTGACAAGAGGCTAAGCCCTGAAATGTTACGAAACTCTTTCATTGTAAAGTTTGATGTGTATAATATATTCAGACATATGTGCAGTTGAAAAGAAAAGATAAAAAAGTGTCAGAGCCAAGGTTTAAAATAGAGAAAATGTAACTGGAGCTTTGGTGGGAAATGTAAGTGAACAGACTCAGCAGTGTAGTGTCAACCCAGAGTTCATCAAGTGCCACCAAAATGTACGTTGCACTGGTGAATCTATGAAGCATTTTAATTGAAAGATCGTTAACGAAAAGCCGAAATTTAATGCCATTCCTGTTTGTTGTTTTACACCTCAATTTTATTACCTTATTTTTATCTGTGAAGTTGAACTTTGCTCTCTTTTCTTATCATATCAACCAGTCTAAGATATAAGCGCACTAATGTTTCCTTTTTCTTTCCCCTTCGCGTCACTTTGTTGAGTCCTCTCAAATGCACAAACAACATTAATCATTACCCTTAAATCTGTGAGGGATTACTACAACACTTGAACTTGTTTTTTTTTCAGTTATAACATTTCAGAAGTTTTACCTCACTCGGCCAACGACTTTCATTGCCTTTTTTTATTTTTTCTGCGATAAAGGAATCCCTGGTGCTCCTGATTAAAAAAAGGTGATTCCATAACACTACATCCTTTACATGTTGTTTTCAAACACATTAAAGTTGATAAAATAAATTGCTTCCAGTCATGTAAAGATTTATTTTGCCAATTTTACTTTTCCTGGCTCAGACTTTTAATCACCAACTTCTTTTTTTACTTAAATGTATTTCTTATTATGGACTCAAATAAATTAATGGATCGATGAATTTTAAGGCATTAAAAATGAATGAAGTGTCCAAAAAAGTTGCTCTCAGTCACCAAAGAAAAATGCTAGCTAGTACAATTAAGTGCCCACTGGAAGTGAATGACAACCTGCTATAGTGAGCGTCAAAAGGAAGCACTGCAGTGTTTGTGTAAAAACTTAAAGTACTTCATTGTGAACGGCCAGGGAAAGAAATGCAAGGTTACGTGGGATTTAGTAATTCATCACTGTTGCCTCTCTGTCCATTGTGAATGTGAATAATCCCCTCCCCCCAGCTCCCCCATACCCTTCCTGTTTGCCTGTAATCTTAGCTTGCCAATGATGTGCAGAGTTTAGAGGTCATTGACATCCTACTTTGTTTACCTTTGTTCCATTTTGTGCAAGGCTACCTGGTGTTATAAAGCTCTAGTAACATGGTAATGATCATTTCCTCTTGCTCCTCATGTAGAAGTCATTTCAAGTGAGGATTAAAGTGTAAAAAATTGGCAAAATGGGAGTCCTGTACGTGATCATAGACTGTATATAAAGATGAATGACGCATCTCCACTTCCTCCCACTGTTCAGAAGTGAAGCCAAAATATCCCGGTTACGGGAGCTCCCATGTTGAGATTTTGATGTCATTTGGAGCCAGAGTCTGCGTAGTAGTGATCAGGCGGTGAAGCCGTGGTATTGGTCACCACCCGAACCAATCGCGAGCAGAGCACAGCTGCCAATCATGACGTCTCACCCCCTTTTTATAGCATCAAATAACTAATTAAAACCAAACTTATCAGAAAAATTAACACTTGAACAACATCAGAGTGATTTAAAAACTACCTGAATTGACAGAAACCATCTTTGGGAAAAATTTATTTGCGGTGTACTTTGACTTTTTAGTTTCCCATCCGCTCACATGGAAGAGGCAGGATTTATGACATATACTGCAACCAGCCACCAGGGGGCGAGCAAGGTGTTTTGGCTTCACTTTTAAGGAGCTGTCATGTCGTCCATCTTTATTTACAGTTGGTGCCTTCAATTGAAACTTGTGAGCTCGTGTTTACAACATGGGAAGTCGTGTACACAATATGCTGACGTTCAAGTGGTTAAGTCGTATAGAACACTGCTGCTAAGCAATGGCAATATTAACGTCACTGTCGGCGTCTAGAAGCCACAGAGGCTAACAATTTAGCAAGCAGTTAACATGATGTAGTAAATACAAAGACATAATGACAGAGGAAAAAGATGAGGCCGTTGGAAATATCAACATAGATTACAAAGATTTTAATATACGACTAAAATTACAATATATTCACTTATGTACCCTTTCTGACAACGTCAACAAACATGTCACACCCCGGGAACTCTGAGCTTTCAGAAACTTTCCACTTTCGTGGTAGTGAATACCACAAGAGGGGGGAACACGGTAAACACGACCCCATTTGAAGGCACTAATTCTATGTACGTGATTAACAGCTAAATTGCATAGACCAAAACACACTGTGAAATCTGCCCCTCCACTCTCTTAGCTCCCCTTTATGACTGAGCCACTCTTTTTTATTTTTTTTTATTTTAACTTATTTAAAATAACTTATTTAATTATGTTTCAAAGTCTGACCACCATCCAGAGGTGGTTGCCACATTTCACTCTTATCCAGCTTACCATTTACATAAAAGGATTTCCTCAACAAATCGGGTGCCCAACACTGGAGTCTATGCAAAAAATATGATTGTCGTAATTACAAAGAGGAAGAGAATATGAAACAAAACAGTGTCAGTGAGAAGCATTTAATGCAGTTCAGAGCTCTGAAAACTGTTTTTCATATTTGAAAACATTGTCTCATTGATTCCCTGAGAACACTAAATAACTCCTGGCTTTGATTACAGGCTTTTGTTTGTCATATTTCAGTGTGTTTAATTGTACAAAAAAAAATCCCATTAATGCAAAAGAATGTCCGTGGTATTACTTGTTAACTGAAAAGCACACAGTAGAGAAAGAGAGTTTAAAGATATGTGACTCGAACCCAAAAATGTTGGGAACTTCGTGGCATGAGAATGTTTAAAAAGTAGTTTGGGTTAATATGTTATTAAGGGCTAACCTCCAGTACACCATACCATGATAGAAACACACCTGAAAGTTAAAGTGACAGGCACAGAATCTGAATCCCAGTCTGTTATAGCATACCTTCGTCAGCTTACGGCCATTACATTAACTGCTGTGAGGCTACTATACTTAAACCGTAGTGCTTGCTTACTCTAACATGCAGTCTTATTCTTGTTTTAGAAGCAAACATTCATTTCTTCGTCTTCATGCTAGTAGACGTGATGGCCCTTTCAGCAGGATTCAAGGGGTGATACTAAAACGGATAATTGTGTGAAAGCTATGAGCAACCTGTCCTTCTGGGTATTCAAATAACTTGCCTTTTATATAAATACCCTTGGAATAAAGAGTAGATATATACGTCTTTGATTGGATGGTTGTATGTTTGCCATCAATTTCCTCCATGTTTACTTCTTTTGAACGTAACCACTAATGTAGCCTATCTGTTTGTGAATGCAAGAGCTGAAGCTTACATTTCAATTCATAATTTTTTTGTTTGTTTGTTTGTGAGTTATTTGGAAATGGCAAAATAAAGTGGATATTACTAATAACATTTTCCAAATGTATTCAGGTATTTCTTTGTGTGAAGATGTATGTCTAGACTTGAGTTATTACACCGAGCAGACAGAGGGCTCCTCTGGGAGTTTGCACGCTGCTCATATTTCTGAATGTCACCGCCTGCAGAACCCGACCTTCATTTCTATTGATCAGATGAAGGTTTAATACCTTTAGTTACACTATCAAAGCAACCTTGAATTCGCCATGTTTGTAAGCAGTTTTAAGGCAAAATGACTGCATCAAATTGTTCTTGTTGACCTATATAATGTATATGCAAGCACAGATAGCATGACTCAGCCCATATCTCTCTCTGTGTTTACGCAATCACACACAGTCTTTGTGCTGCAGATATGGTCGTCCTACAGCTCGGTTAGTATTGATTTACCATAGTTCAGACATGGATATGTTGCAGTTGCTGTATGTTGTGGACATTGAGTGTATCAAATAGCATTTAGCTGCACAATGCAGACTACTGGCGACATTGTTAATTAGAGTGAAATCAGTATTTTTTCAAAAATACATTGAAGGAGTTGGAGGAAGGTACATTAGATTGTAGATGATGATCTGAGGCTTATTTTGCTATACTCATGCTGTGACCTGAAATTTTATTGTCTGTAACTTATATCAGAATCAGAAATTAGGGCACTACAGTTGCTGTATAAACATAAAGAAATGTAAGAAAATATAAATAAATTATGTACATAATGCTACAATATAAACAATATATGTAAAGAAATATAAGTAAGTACTAAAATTAAAAATGGGAATATAAGAAATATGAAATATGTATAAATATTTGCATTAATATAATTAAATACATAACATAAAACCACAGTGCAAATAAGTAATTACAAAATGCTGAGAAATGGGATCTATTAAGTGTGTTCAATATAAATGCCAGAATGGTATAAATAAAAAATAAGAAATTAATAAGAATATTTCTTGAATGTAAATAAAAAAATGCAGTATTAATGACAGTATTGCACAGTTATATGTTGTATGTCTGAAACGTTGCTGCCTTTCTTGGCCAGGACACCCTTGTAAAGGAGATTTTTAAAATTTAAATGAAGCTTTTCGTGGTTTAATACATTTTAAATTGAATAAATGGCAACATGCACACATTTTATGAATATTTTCCAGATAATGTGGGAATATATTACAGTTTCTAAAAACAGGTGTAAAAACTGTTTAGGCAATTAGATACAAAATATGAGAGATAAGTATGGAGGACCACAATACTCACGTAAATAGTATTAAAAGCATTTATTAAGCCATTAATAAATTTGTTTACAAATTGATTTATTAATCTATGAAGAAAATGACTAAATTACAAAGTAATTCCTTATTTGACAATTTTAATTGGCAATAAAAAAAGAATTATAAAAAGAATTTACAAATGAAATAATCCATCAATAAATAGTTTTTAAGTTGTATTTTTAAATGATGTACCTATTGACTGTTTTATGGTGTTTTTTAAAGTCCCTTTTTAATTTGAACTATTTATTGATGGATTCATATTTTGACAATTTTAATGGGCAATAAAAAGAAGAATTATAAAAAGAATTTACAAATGAAATAATCCATCAATAAATCGTTTTTAAATTGTATTTTTAAATTATGTACTTATTGACTTATTTTATGGTGTTTTTTGTAAATCCCTTTTTAATTTGAACTAGTTATTGATGGATTAATATTTAATTTGTAAATACTTTTTATCATTTTTATTGCCCATTAAAATGTCAAATAATTAAGTAGTTTGTAATTTATTCAATTTATTCATAGATCAATACATCAATTTGTAAACAAATTTATTTTTAATGTACGATTAGTTTTTTTTTATCAATTAAATGCTTTATTACTATTTGCGTGTCTCTTGTGGTCCTCCTTTGTTGAGTGAATGCACTCAGTATTGTATATTTTTAGTATTTGTCTTTGTATAATACCAGTAATATTTTCAATAAGGCAGCTTTATTTGTAGAGCACATTTCAGCAACAGGGCAATTCAAAGTGCTTTACATAAACATTCAAGAACATTGCGACAAAGTGCAAAAGAACATTAAGACATAATTAAAACGGTTATAAAAACATAAAAACATTAAATATTAGAAAATAAAAACAAGCTAAAAATAAAAGCTAGGATCGAAACTAAAATAAAGTATAACACACAAGAGTAAAAGTTATAGTGCAGTATAAGATCATTATAATAATAATAATAACAATAATAATAATATCTGAATGTCCCAATTGTCGTTTAAGTCTGTGAAATTGTAGCAGATGCACATCAGTCAGTTTTTTTTTCTGTTTTGTGAATATTTGCACAAGTATTTTATGTTTTATGTAGCATATATGATGTTTATGAGAGAATAAAATCAAATAATTCCCTAAATTAATATCTGTTTTTTTTTGTTTTCAAATGATCTCTTATGTGGCTAATTTAAAAACAAGACACTACCTTTTTGTATAAATAGAATAAATTGATTTCTAAATGTTTTATTTTGTTTTTTTATAATATATTTTGAAAGTAGGGGTTTCCCTTGGCGGTGACGTCACCTCTGATCCGGATGACGCAACGTGCTCTGATTGGTCCAGACCGCCAGCAGCAGGCCTGTAGTTCTCAGCTTGTCTGCGGCCTCTGAACACTTCTACTCGTTTAGCCTCATTGAGAACAAACTTTACACCATTTAAGGATTTTTTGCAGCCAAACAAGTTTACTACTTTGTGGACCATGTGGCGGTGAAGACGGAGCAACAACCCTGGCAGGATATATAATTATTACAAAGCATCTTTGACTGAGTTGCATTGAAACTCAACAACAGCAAGGAGAAAAGAGAGCTAGCAGGCTAGCTTAGCTTAGCTATGCTATGCTAACTATGCTAGCTATGCTAACCAGCGTGCTATTCACTTCCTTGTTGCACATTGGAGAGAAGAAGTTTGTGAGTTGTTCTACCTCCACTTTAACACTATCTGGTTAATATGTTACATGTTTGCATCAAGTGCAACGAGAGGGAAGAAGAGGGTTTTTATATTTTAGAGGAGCTAATGTCTAGCTAGCTGGACACAGTTAGCATAGTTAGCTTAGCAGATCTGGGAGATTACAATGGTTGGACTGTCTCTATAAGTAAACACCATATTGTGGATATAAGTGTCATGAATTAACTGTCACTACTTTGTCTTGAAGCTCGAAAAGGAGCTAGCTTTGTAATGCTTAATTGTGAATTTGCTTAACTAGCTCTGTTAACACACAGCTAGCACAAATGTTTTGTTCCACGACACAACAAGGAAGTGTATAATATATAAAAGGATTATTATATTCTTTAAACGTGGCTTTTAGGTGTTTATTTAGTTAGATAGATAGATGCCTAATCCAGAGGTGGTGAGGGAGGGTAGAGGAAGGAGTCCTTCTGCTCAGAGGACTGCTAACAGGCAGGACAGGAGGAGTAAACCTGGTAGCAGTGCTCCTGCTGCTGCTGCTGCTGCTCAGAGAGACAGACACCGAGAGAAGAGGAGATCTTCGGCTTCCAGGAGGAAGAGACGCAGACAGGCCAGGGGGAGAGACTTGTGGCATGCAGGTGCAGCAGGAGACAATGACCGCAAAGACACTGAACTTCGGACATTGGTTGAGTATGATGATGTGAGCTCCCAGTCTGAGAGATTCTCTGGGAGCCCATCTCCCAAACATGACCCCCATGCTGACAGACTCTCAGTGGACCGACTTAGTGACTTTGGTGAGTATAATGGATCCCCAGACAGAAGTCACCAGAGAGTGTGTATCAGCAAGGACGGAAAAACAAGAGGACCATCTGAGAGGAGCAAACAGGAGAAGGAGACAGCCAGGAAAAAGGACCACCAGAGCCGAGAGAGAGACCCCTCAAAAGCTAGAAGTGGAGCTAGTCTTAGTGGCTCTAAAAACCACAGAGACACTACAAGGAGCAGTGACAGGAACGGTAAAAGGACATCTCAGTCCTCGCAATCTGCAGATTCAAAAAAGGATTCAAAAAGGCACAAAAGTAAAACAAGATCCGAGAAAGAGCCCCCGTCTGCGTACAGAGATGCTCCACAATCTTACAGAGATGACCGAAGCGAAGACCTCAGGGCGTACAAGAGAAGTCCTGGTTTCAAAGGAGAAAGTCCCTATGGGACGTCCTATTCGTATAGCTACCAGTCCCCTGGTGGTTATAACCAGCAAATATCTAGAAGAAGTCCAACTTATGGGAGCAAAAGACTTTCTCCCAGTTCCGCGTATTACAGCCGGGATGCAGATGGGTACGGGGCATACGGTGTGACAAAGTCACCCAGTTCGTACTCCAGCAACAAAAGGAAGCGATCCCCAGCGAGCCCAGCAAACTGGCGCAGGTCCCCGAGTTATGGTCGACACAGTCCATACGAACAAGGAGAGTTCGGTTCAAGTCCGTACGGGAACCGCAGGAGATCACGAAGTCCGTACAGGAAGTCCCTGAGCCCAAGTCCAGACGTCAGGTGAGTTCTTATAAAGCAGCTAATGGGAATGTGTTAGGGCTGTGCATTGGCAAGAAAAATTGAGGTCTTATGTTTTCTGTCAATATTTGCTTGCCTGCCTATGCCTTTCCAAAAACATTTGACCTTTGACCAGATGCCAATGAGTAGGGCTGTCCCGAATACCATTTTTTTGGGCTTCGAAGCTTCAGTGAGAAATATCCGAAGGTATTCGAAGTGTGGCGCGACAGGCTGATATGTTCTTCTGTCTCCATCTCCCCCCGTTTCAGTGCCTGGGGCACAATAATATTAATAATATTGTGGGATTATTCCTTATTTTATGGGCTATTTGGATTAATACATTATTATTACAATCATATATATAACAAATATAAAAAACAAAGCATTCGAATACTGATTTGAAGGTCGATTGTCATGGCAATGGTCAAAGCTTCGAAGCATTCGGGTCAGCCCTACTATTAAGTGAAAGTCCTGCATGTGACCTTGGTGAAACTAGATTTTATATGTCTTCATATTTAGATATCCACTAGATTTTCTATCTCATGCAAGTAAATAAAACAGTCACATTAAGTTTGTAACGTTGAATCAAAATCTAAAAATGTCTCCATGTCGTTTTCTTTCCAGGCGATCTGCTCGATCACGTAGCAGAAGTCCATATTCATCCACAAGGCATTCACGCTCTCGCAGCCGTCACCGCCACTCTCGCTCCCGCAGCCGCCCCTCTAGCCTCTCGCCGAGCACGCTCACCTTCAAAACCAGTCTCGCTGCCGAACTCAGTAAGCAGAAAAAGGTTAAAGCTGCAGAAGCAGCTGCCAAGGCCAAGAACTCCAGCAACACATCTACTCCAACCAAGGGTCCCTTGTCGGCTCATCAGCCCAGCCCGAAGCCCAATCACACGTCCAGGAAGGGTCGTCCTCCATCTCCACCACAACCTGAGAAAGGTCCCAGAACTCCGACGTCAATCCAGCCACAGTCCCCCTCTGACAGGACGTCCAAGAGGACCACTGAGCAACAGACCAGCAGGGACAGAGATGGAAAGGGTAAAGATGACTCTGTTCATCGGGACAAAAGGAAAGCACCAGCATCTGGACCAAGCAAAGACAAGGAACGAGCCACCAGTTCACTCATCTCTGCTCTATCATCCCTACCACTGCCCCTAAGCATTCTTGAGCACATGGATAAAGGAGAAAGGTATGTTGTTGTGCCACAAATTCTTATGCACCTTTTATACATGATTGTCAAGACTTACTCACACTCTCTCTGTATCTCCTGCTTTTTTTCTACTATCAGCTTGAAGGACAGCTTGCTCTCAGGGAAGAAAAAGTTGGAGAAAAAGGCCCGTCAGCTTCTTGCCGACTTGCCTCTCCCCCCTGAACTTCCTGGTGGCACGTCTTCCCCGCGCAGCCCGCCCGACGACAAAAAGTCCCAAACACCTCGCCGAAGACCGAAGTATGTTACGGTGCATTTAGTGCTTTATCATGTTTTCTCGTTGCCATTGTTTGCTGTATATTCACTGAAGAATGTTCTTGTAATTTCCAGAATTTGTGGCCCAAGATACGGCGAGATTAAGGAAACTGAGATAGACTGGGGCAAACGCTGTGTGGACAAGTTTGAGATCATTGGAATCACAGGGGAGGGCACCTACGGTCAGGTGTACAAAGCGAAAGACAAAGACACTGGTGAGTGTTTTGAAGATATCCGTAACTCCTCAACAACATTGTAAACATCCATTATCAATGTTCTTTAGAGGTGATATTAAGGTTTGTGATGATGCTAATCTCCCATTTCTTTTCTTCTGTTTCATAGCTGAAATGGTGGCTTTGAAGAAAGTCCGTCTGGACAATGAAAAGGAGGGCTTCCCAATCACGGCCATCAGAGAGATTAAGATTTTGCGACAACTCAACCACAAGAGCATCATCAACATGAAGGAGATCGTCACAGACAAGGAAGATGCTCTCGATTTCAAGAATGATAAAGGTACATTAGGTTTTGACTCATAGTGGCTCTGTGATCCTGCCACGCAACGTTAATTTGATGACTAAATCTTTATTCTCTCCTCTCAGGTGCTTTCTATCTTGTATTTGAATACATGGACCACGACCTGATGGGTTTGCTCGAGTCTGGCCTGGTCCATTTCAACGAGAGCCACATCAAGTCTTTCATGCGACAGTTGCTGGAGGGCCTTGACTACTGCCACAAGAAGAACTTTCTGCACAGAGACATCAAGTGCTCCAATATTCTGCTCAATAACAAGTGAGTCCTCAAACACACTCAAACAGAATGAACAGTTTGGGTTTGTCTCGACTACATTTAATTATTTTTTCCCCCTCCTATTCAGAGGTCAAATAAAGCTTGCTGATTTTGGTCTGGCTCGGCTGTATAACTCTGAAGAGAGGTGAGTCTCGTATGTTTTGGGTAGCTAAACACCACACCCGTTAAGGCCTTTACACACCGGGGGTGTGACAAATAAGCAACATGAAAATGCAAAATACTCGCCTGTGAATAATAGATGTCTTGGGCTTTTATTGTGAAAGTTAAGAACAGAAGGAGTGCATCTGGTCTGCTCTGCCTTTGTCAAGGTTGAAAGGAGTAATAAAGTTTGCCATCTTGGTTCAGACTAGGTAGCCTCCATTTTGTTGTTTTATAAATAGAAGTGCAACTCAACCCGTTCCGCACAACGTGATTGGTTGATCCCTATATTCGCCGTGTGAAAGCTCAGAAAAATTTACCTTAAAACATGTTTTTTCCGCCGCATAATATTCGCGTTTCAACAGCAGTTTGAAAGAATATATTGACATGCAAATTAATCACACGAAAAAAAGGCACCCGTTGTATAAAGGCCTGTAGGCTTTCTCGCTTTCACAATTATTGTCATTCATGTGTGTGATAACACTAATAACATGTTTTTTGTTCTCATTTCAGTCGTCCATACACCAATAAAGTGATTACACTATGGTACCGTCCCCCAGAGCTACTTCTGGGAGAAGAACGGTACACGCCGGCTATCGATGTGTGGAGCTGCGGGTATGAGACTGTTTTGAAGTTTACATGTTATTATTGAATTATTAGCCCAGTCAGTATTATTTTTGTAAGTTATAATGATGAATTTTATCTTGTTTTGTTTCTCACAGATGCATTCTTGGAGAACTGTTCACAAAGAAACCAATTTTTCAAGCCAATCAGGAGCTTGCCCAGTTAGAGCTCATCAGGTAAGTTGAATCTAAATCATGTTAAATGTTTGAAACTTAGATTCAGTTGTGTGAACTGCTGACTTGTTCCCACATATTGCTGCACCCACATGTGCCAGAGACAGACTGAGAAACTGATCTAAAACAGGAAGAGAAAGCAATACTCATTTTTTCCACTGATAGGCTCAATCGGCCATAAAGCTACACAGTCACAAGATGTGTTTTGCTTAACGGGCTTCACTTATTTTGTTATGACTGCCCTTGTTAGAGGAAAGTTGAAGGTAGTGATTAATCCAGTGGAGGCCGCCCGCCTCTGCTGGGGGAAACCCTAAACGTTTGTACGGATCGTTTTTTGCTGTGAGCTTTTTAATTTTCCTCTTAATTACTTGCCTCACTTTGTAAAGTACGACACTGGTGAGAGAGGAGAGAAAATAAGCTTGAGTCAATTCAAATGTGATTTAAAGCAACAAGTCAGGCCAGTTCTCTGGGTGTTGTCATGATGTCATTCTGAGATATGTGCGAAGTCACGATTGCCAATTATGTCCACACATTACTGCGCTCGGCTTAAACAAATACATTTTTTGTCTTTCAGCCGAATATGTGGCAGCCCCTGCCCCGCCGTCTGGCCAGATGTAATAAAACTTCCCTTCTTCAACACCATGAAACCAAAGAAACAGTACAGGAGGCGGTTACGAGAGGAGTTTGCTTTGTAAGTTATGGTGTCTAATTGAACACTAAAAGATTGGGCCCTCTAGCAGTGCATTATACTGACATGTTGTATTTCTGTTGTCGTCCAGCATCCCTCCGTCTGCCCTGGACCTGTTTGACCACATGTTGAACCTGGACCCCAGCAAACGCTGCACAGCCGAACAAGCGTTGGGCAGCGAGTTCCTCAAGGACGTGGACCCAGACAAGATGCCCCCACCAGAGTATGTTTGGCTCCATGTTGCATCAACATGTTTACCCTACGGTTTATTAGCAGGATTACAACGTTAACTGTTTCCATCTCTCCAGTCTTCCGCTGTGGCAGGACTGTCACGAGCTGTGGAGTAAGAAACGCCGGCGACAGAAGCAGATGCCAGAGGAAGCGGCCGCCCCTAAGGCGCCCCGTAAAGAGCTGGGCCTTGACGACAGCCGTAGTAACACTCCCCAGGGTTTCCCTGCTCCGGGAGGTGTTAAAACTCAGAATACGGCTGCTTCTGCGCTGCTGGGTGAGTTTAACTACTGTTTGTTTTTGTGCTTATTATTAGCTTGTCAGTCACTGGTAAGTAAGTGTTGCACTTCACCTGTATTAAAGGTGCTGAGCTAGTGTGATGTAATGCATCCAAAACGAGTACAACTGGTGTGCACTTAAAGGAATAGTTAGGATGTTTTGAAGTGGGGTTGTATGAGGTACTTATCTATAATTAGTGTATTACCTACAGTAGATGAGTCAGCACGCACCCAGCTCGGAGAAGGAGTTACCGCACTGGAGCAAAGTAATGTTCTGCTGTAGACGGGGACAGCAAAACATATTTTAGTCACCTAAAAAATATCAGTTTAAGTGTACGCTATATTTAGAACATTTTCACAGCTTTACCTTGCCGTCAGACAGCCCTTTCCCGACAGGGAACTAAAGCCGTTTGTATCCATCGATGCTCTCACCAAAGCCACCAGACTCCGTTGAAATAACTTGTAAGTTTACTTCACAGTACAGAGGGGTTACTGGTCTACCGCTGCCTCGAGCGGTTAGTTTGATTGTGTTATTGTGTGACTTTGGTGAATCCGAACTAACCAAAGTCACACAATAACACTAACAAACTAACCAATCGAGGCAGCGGTAGACCAGCAACGTGTACTGCGAGGTGAAATTACAGGTTTCTCAATGGAGTCTGGTGGCGAGAGCATAGACAACGGCTTCAGTTCCCCCTCGGAAACATAGACTATATTGCTGTCTCACGGCAAGGTAAACCGGTGAAAATATCCTAAATATAGCGTACACTTAAACTGATACAGATTTTTTTAGATGGCTAAAACATGTTTTGCTGCTGCCCCCGTCCACAACAGTACATTGCTTTACTCCCGTGCTGGTGCTCCTGTCTGTTTCTCCAAGCTGGGGGCGTGCCGACCGTCATCTACTGTAGGTAATACACTGACTACGGATAAGTACAACATACAACTTCAAAACATCTGAATTATCCCTTTAATACTTATAGATCAATCTTAAAAGCTTAAAAGCTTGGCTGCTTTGCAGAATAATTGTCCTTTTAATACTCATTCACTTATCCTCTGAAGGTCATAAGTCTTTGGAGGATATCCACATAGACAACACATTTATCAAGCTCATTTAGTCAGCCCCTTTCTACAGTAATGTTGACACTATGACTCTGTTGGTCCTCGTTCTAGTGATGAATCAGCTCAGTCAGGTGGATCTGTAGTCTGACTCGTCTAACCGCTTTTCATATTTGCTTTCATTTCACGTGGGAGTGGTTTTTAAATGGCATTAAAAAGGTCTCTAAAACTGTTATGACTCATTGAGATGTACAGTACAGCTTTCAGTCCAATCTTAAATACGGGCGGAAGCTCCAGAAAGATCTCTATTTCTACTAATAACTCATCCAGATGTGTGTTGAGAATGCATCTCTGAATTAATCTTCTGTCTTCTTACAGACCCAAAGGGTCCACACTCCCAGTTGACTCAAGAGCAGCTAGCGGTCCTCCTGAACTTCCTCGGCCAGTCCAAGAGTTCAGTCAACACGGCCCAGTTTGTCCAGTCCATGGGCACAAAGGTCAATCAGGAAACGTTACAGCAGCTCTCCAAAGCGCTCGCTCCCACCGACCCGGCTGAGCCTCCTCCTCAACCTACGCCGGCCAAGCCTCCCCAGCCAGCCGCTCCTGTAGGCGTGCCCCGAACACCCCCGATGCCCAAGCCTCCGTCACCCCCCATGTCTGCGCCGTCGGGTATTCCAGAAGGAGAGGCCGCAGCCGCCACGCAGACGGCCATGACCATGCTGCTGGCACAGCTCCTCCAGGCTCAGCAGGCCCAGAGGCAGGAACCGAGTGATGGGGGAGAGGGAGCGGAGAGCACCAACCCGGCAGGAGGAGCAGCAGGGGGGCAGCCTCTACCTCCAGAGGTCAAACAGCCTCCAGAGCCCAGCCCAGTCTCTCCAGGTAACCCTACCGGTATCTTAAACTGAGCCCGATACAACCTAAAAATCACAAGTTGCTTTAATGCGTTAAAAAAATTAGTGCCGTTAAAACGAATTTTTTTTGCGTTATTATCGCGTTAACTTTGACAACCTTAGAATAAAACAATAAGAAATACTTAATATAATGTTGTAATTTCTGTGTTTCAGTGTCTGAAGTAGGTGGCGTGTCCATCCTGCCCCCAGACCAGAGACCACCTGAGCCTCCAGAGCCACCTCCACACGCTGACCTGGACTACCGGCAGCCTCCACCTGAACCCAAGACCGGCCACGCTCCGCCTATTGCGTCTGCAGGTGGAGGCGATGGAGGGAGACCCCCAGAGCCAGACTACCCCCCTCTCCCTACTGCAGAGGGCCCCGGATACGGCGGAGACTACATCCACCCACCTCCGCCCCCCTTCACTCCTGCAGGGTATGGGGACGGCTACATGGGTCACATGTTGGGCGGAGGCCTGCCACCTCACGCTCTGAGGGAGGTGTTTAGCGGACCTGGCCAGGCTGCTAGCTCCTCGTCATCTGCAGGGGTTCACCAAGACCCCTACCCTCCAGGAGCCACCGGACCCGGCAGCATGGTGTTCACTGGGGACCAGGACCACCGTTTTAAGTACAATCACAGCCCTTTACCTGTGGAGGGACAGCCTAACCCTATCCACATGTACAACCACGCCATGGCTAGAAAGGATGGTTTACCTCCTCACCCGCCCATCCCAGCGCCAGGACAACCCTGGGGCTCCCCTTCCCAAGTGGGGGCTCCGCCACTACCCCTCGGCTTTGTCCCACACGTGAACTCTACAGCAACAATCAGGGGACGAGGCCTGCCTTTCTGAGAGACTGGAAATAGGAAATTGTGACAATGGACAAAAGGCAGGAGGACTCAGTTTAGAGCCTGGAGCCTCTCAGGCCAGACCAGAGGGATCTGGAGATGCACACTCAGTTTGTAATAAATCTGTGTCAGGCGTTTTATTCCTCCTCAGTCTGGAATGTGGAGTACGTTGCAGAAGGACAGTCGAATAACACCGGAGGAGCTTTTCTTGCTCATACCATTTTCCTATTTTTTTGTAATCTATTCTGCTGTCTTTTAAATTAAACTTTTACCTTTTTTGAGTGTACATTTATCAGGCCGGGTACATTTTAAATCTCTACCTTAGCCTTTCTGTAATTGCTCCAGGGCAGACTAGTATTAATGTTTTGCACTACTGACTGAAGTAGGCGAAAAACTATTTTAGCTATGAAAGGAAATGGATGGTGTGCTTTATCTGCACAATTAGGAATAAGACCAGTAATGTAGTGTCCTCTTTTTATTATGTTGAAACAATGATGGCTCAGTTTTATTCGGTTGATGGCGCGTATAGGGAGCTATTTGAGGTATAAGGACTTTTAGTTCCAGACAAGAGAGGTAGCACTTCAAAATCTGATCCGACTTCATGGAGAAAGGCTGTTTTCACTTTAAATTCCACATGCCTTTTTGCCGATAGGTGTTGTAAAATCATGAACAAAACAAAAAACACACAACCCGAGTTCAAAAACTGTCTTTTTTTTTTTGTACTAAACTGATTTTGTCCCTCTCCCTCCTCCTTTGGCAAATGTTTATTAAAGAAATGCCAACAACATATCGTTGTCTTTAATTACTACAAGGATTGTTATTGAAGTTATCACAGTTATATATATATTAGGGCTGTCAAAGTTAACGTGATAACACATTAATTATTAATAATTAACACAATTGATCTTCCGGATGATGTACCTGGCTCAGTTTTAAAGCTAAAGTGAAGATACTGGCACCATATGGAACTAAAAATGCTCCAAACTAATGCTAAATTTTGGTGAGGAAAAACCTGTCATGGCCATTTTCAAAGGGGTCCCTTGACCTCTGACGTCAAGATATGTGAATGTAAATGGGTTCTATGGGTACCCATGAGTCTCCCCTTTACAGACATGCCCACTTTATGATAATCACATGCAGTTTGGGGCAAGTCATAGTCAAGTCAGCACACTGACACATTGACAGCTGTTGTTGTCTGTTGGGCTGCAGTTTGCCATGTTATGATTTGAGCATATTTTTTTTATGCTAAATGCAGTACCTGTGAGGGTTTCTGGACAATATTTGTTATTGTTTTGTGCTGTTAATTGATTTACAATAATAAATATATACATTAATTTGCATAAAGCAGCATATTTGCCCACTCCCATGTTGATAAGAGTATTAAATACTTGACAAATCATCCTTTAAGGTACATTTTGAACAGAAAAAAATGTGTGATTAATCGCGATTAACTATTTCAATCAATTGACAGCCCTAATATATATAATAATATAATTTGTATATATTATAAATGACCAGCTGTAGATGTGGTGACTTCATATATCACACCACTGGATGGCAGTGTCTATCACCACTCTCTCTCGTACCTGAACTCATTCAGATGAATATGTGCTGCAGAGTGACATTCAGTGCTGCGACTGAAGGCCACTCACTTGTAAGTCTCACTCGAAACCAATAGACCTCAGCTGGCAGCCTCCGACTTCACTGCAGCTAAATCTTGACACTTTATACACCATTCACACAATGACGAGCTCCTTGAGTGAGTCAGTATGATGCAAATAGGCATATTTTGGCTGTAGCATGAAAACCCTTCTCCTTTCTACAAAGAAACTGGCAGGTTAGCACCGCTGAGACTTTTTTATCAAGGGAGACATGGCTAAGGAGATAGCAGCACGCATCACGTTTCAGACAACTAATACACAACCTGGAATACAGACACGGAGCGGTGCGACTGTCAGGATGAAAGAAAATGTTCCAATAGCTGACAGCTCCCAGTGGACTCAATCTTCAAGCACTTTAACTCAATTCTTTGAACTTAATGGAAAACAGTTTCACAGAGATCACAGGCCAGTCCTCCTGAATGCTCCAACTTTGATATGAATTTTTTCTGGATGTCAGTAGACCCTTTTCACCATTTTCACCTTTATCAAATGAGGTGTTGCTTTCAAATAAAGTCAGCCTCCTTTTTAACTGTTTCCTTGCACATGACGTTCAAATGAATTCTCTCGCTATAGAGAGAATTAGAGATACAACTAATGTATATGAAGCATCAAATTAAGGATAAACTTACGAAATAGGCGGTGTATCTTCAGAGAGATGTCGATCCAGTTGGAACTATTCATCAGTCCACATACCTAAATACAAATATATATAGTTATTACAGATTATTATCAAAGTTAAAAGAAAAAAACATCATCGGGTTTAATTGAACCACTATTTAAAAGCTTCATAACATCAATACACTCCATTACATTACACTCAGGAGGATCCAAGTGCAAGGACCTGTCCTTGAACATATTCAAATATTGAGAATTGCCATTTAAAGACATTAAAGGGGACATATCACGCTCATTTTCAGGTTCATACTTGTATTTTGGGTTTCTACTGGAACATGTTTACATGCTTTAATGTTCAAAAACACATTATTATTCTCATACTGTCTGTCTGAATTTACCTGTATTCACCCTCTGTCTGAAACGTAGGGCTGTTGTGAAGGAATTGCGATAATAATGATTGGCTCTACAGCGCGATATGCGATATTACTGCATCTGATTGGTTCTTTCCAAGCGGACCTCGAGGCAGTGATTGGTAGACGTTTTTACAGGATTACAGCAGCTACAGATGACGACTCTTTTCCGGTCCTTTTTCAGAGCTCATAAGTAATGGATCGTTGTCGGGGTGTAAAGACCATTTCAACCAATATAACTAATAGTGTATACTGGATAACATCGTCAACACTGCTTTTAAGCTATTATTAGGTATATCGTTGCTTTTTAAATGACAAAGATGACAGTTTGAAAAAAAACAAATTCAATATTTGTTTATTGGTAAATGCAGAGCACAGAAGGGCAATGAGGCGCAGCCTTTTTTACAGCTCAGGCGCTATGGTTGCGTCTGGTTGCTACGATACAGAATATCAAAATGTCGGCACAATGTAGAGAACTCGCTCTGGATAAAGGGAAGGTTGAAGCACGTAGGGAGAGAGGATGGACCTGCTGGTCTATCTAATATTAATTTCTCCTCCATATTTGTTGTTGTCCAGCACTTTGTAGCCTACAGGATGTGACGGTTGGTCTTTGTGGAGTTTTACCGAAAGCTGAAGATTTTTCAACTTGTGTGCAGCGCTCAGCGCAGAATTGACGCTCAGTTCCTCATCACGTCAAAGTGTAAAAATGCGGCACTACCATTGCAAAGAATAAAAAAAAAACATAGTAGTTGTGGCGGTTGGCTTGTCAATATTGCGGTTATTACGACAGCCCTAAATGTTCTGTTTTAGCGCCTGTCTCTTTAAGCCCCCCTCATGAAAAAGCCCAGTCTGCTCTGATTGGCTTGTGAGAAAAATATGTTTCACCTTTGCAAAGGTAGTTCTCAAGCTGTGGGCGATATATTCTAATGAGCCTACATATGACTTAGGAAGTGGAGCCAAATCTGAATGGCTTGTTGAATCACATGTTTTCTGATCTAAGCAGCCCACAAAAAACTGACTGGGTTGTCTTATTTCACAGTTTGTGGGTTGGTAGTCACTCCAGATACACAAATGTATGTACACAAGCACTGAAAAAGTGAGTCTTTCATGATAAGTCCCCTTTAAGGGCTGCCTAACTGACCTTAAATGCTATAACAAACTACACTAGGCAGTAGATTTATAAAAAACAACTTGATTCACAAACCATACTGGAACCACAAATGGCAGAATCATCATCCACTGAATGATAGTCTACATGCAGCTGAACAAAGAGACACACATCTGTCCTTTGTTTTACCATCATATATCCACATCTGAATTTGCCACACGTCACGTTGCCGGTGATGAAAAAGTGATTATCTCAGAGGGGTTCCGTTCTGCAAAGCTAATTCGGAACGCGGATGGCGGCTAGTCTGTGATTAATACGGCGTGGATGATGGATGGCTGAAGATTTACGCCAGCTTCAGTAGAGACTAGCAGCATCATATTTTTTTGTGTGAGTGATTGAAACAACACTTGGAACAATTTAGAGAGAAGATGAGAAGAAGAGACAGGGAGTCTTCACATTTTGGTAAATGTATATTTAAATATCTAATTAATTATGTCACACTGAAGGAAAAAACCTGCCTGTAGACCTGATTTTTCCATTGTGGTTATGTGCAAACTAATGAACAAATCCAGTAAAACTCACCATGCTTTTGTCCTTACATCAGTCCCAAATGTTCCTCACAAGATTCAACACATTTTACAGTCAAATTAGTTGAAAACAGGCTCCAAACATTTCAGCACACCACAGGCCTTTTCAGGTGAGCTAATTACCCGGTCACATGACTTCCTGTCAGGTAATCAAGCAAGCAAAGTGGATTTATTTAGCACCTTTCAGGGATACCAGTCACAAAGTGCTTCACAGTCAAGGAAATAAAATGCAAGCTACCTAGCTAACCAACTGCTGGCACTAGCAGCTAGATTAATATTTACCCTTCAAACATATGAGAGTGGCTTCTCCTCAGAAAGTTTCAGAAATAAAGTGAATATTTAGATATTTCCACAAAATTAGTCCTTTAATAGAAGCCATAAGAAGTTGTTTACATACACATTTAATTTATGCATTGTTTTAGACCAGGGGTCAGCAACCTTTACCATCAAAAGAGCCATTTTAGGCAAAAAAAATCTGTCTGGAGCCGCAAAACATTTGATAATTGTGATGAAGGTAACACAACTTATAGTCTAAGTATATAGTATGTAAGTCTAATGCAGTGAGGGCCAAAGAGCAAATGTACTACGAGTATTAGTGTCACATTGAGGGGAAAAAACATCTGAGATTTCGAGAATAAAGTCATAATATTACGAGAAAAAAGTTGTAATATGAGAAAAAAAAGTTGTAATATTATGAGAATAAAGTCATAACTTTAGGAGAAAAAAAGAAAATAACACGTAAAATTACTACTTTATAATATCATGACTTTATTCTCATAATATTACGACTTTTTTCTGTTAAACCTTTGACTTTATTCTCATAATATTACGACTTTTTCTCGTAAACCTTTGACTTTATTCTCA
>CAKALU010045391.1:0-20393 GCA_916700995.1 Hozukius guyotensis
AGGGTTAAAGTTGTAAGACGAAAACACGGACAACTCCCAGACCGGACAACGCCGTGGTAGCGACCTGTCAATCACAAGGTAGCCCCGCCCTAAAGCATACCCTGCTTTATGGTCGATTTGACTCTAAATGGGACCATAATTTACTAAATGAACATCATGCTGTATTGAAGAAGACTTGAAACTAGCGATTGAGACCATAAACTCATGTTTACAATGTTTACTGAGGTAATAAATCAAGTGAGAAGTAGGCTCATTTTCTCATAGACTTCTATACAATCAGACTTCTTTGTGCAACCAGAGGAGTCGCCTCCTGCTGGCTATTAGAAAGAATGCAAGTTTAAGGCACTTCAGCATTGGCTTCACTTTTCAGACCCGGAGGTTACCCACTGGGTGCAATTTGTTTTAATTTTGTCAAGTGTAAATCTCCACATACTGTAGTAGACACAGATGACTAAGCTAAGTTTGAACTTAAACAGCGAACAGCGTCTAGATTGACCTTGTGGTAGCTAAGACTGTTTTCTCAACTTTTTCCAAAGTCAAGAATAAACTGTGAACCTCAACTAAGCCAACATGGACGAGAAGTCCTTAGAGAAGTCCTATTAGTGTAAAAACATCTACACCTCTGTGACAACTGGGCAAACACCATCTGCTGATGAAGATAATGTGATATGATTGAAAGAACAGGTACTAAATGGCCCTCATGGTGAGGTTGTTTACTAACTGCTGTTTCCGAGGTCAAGAATGAACGTCAGTATTTAGAGACACGATTCAGAAGTAGAAAACAGAAGGTACAGCCTGTTTGAAAGGTAGTTTTTCCACCTTTGGGAGACTCACTATGAATACCCGTAAACTTCATAAGTGCTGGAGGAGAGCAAGTTGTAATGAAGGGGGGAAAGAGGGGAGAGCGGGGTCAGAGGGAGGGAACGGGGTGACTCAAATGGGCCTTTGTCTGTCGGCATATTCAGGCTAAAATTAGCCTGTTTATGTGATTTGCAGCATTCCTACAGGCATAAACACGACCACATGACAGGACGGAGGGTCAAAACTAATCAGAGCCGACCAAAAACAACTTTCTGCAGACTGATGATTTATTGTGGTTCATTCAATATCAGGCTTTCTAAAGATCTTTGCCTACAAAAAGACTATAATGATCATATATTCCTATTTGATTCATAACATCTCATGCAATTTAATAGTGGATTTATATCAACTTTCTCAAATGATGCCTTCAGTTTGATTTCCTATGCTGCTGCAGCTTTGCTCAAATATTTTCATGGTGATTTAGATCTAATAGGTTTATTTATCACAGTATATAAATGGTATGTGATTTGAGTCTGAAGAGCATAGTCATGCGTTATTAAATACAATACTGTATATATTAAATATTATAAGTTAAGTTCGACCTTGCCTTCATCGGAGTGGTGTAAGAGGTTGTTTCCGGTTTCCTTATACACAAACCATTGATCACTCATGTGACTTATATGTCACTGTGGATACAAGATATACAAAACAAGGTCACCATCATCTTCTTAAAGGTGCTCAATACGGAATTCAGAGCATTTCTCTTGCCTCCGCACGGCTCTCGACATGGCGACGGCTGAGCCAGCGGGGTCGTGTCTAGAAGGTATCGTGCAAATTGTGAAATCTGGCAAAATTTGCAAAAACTCTCGCAAGACTTGCTGCCCGACGACCTATCCTGACCTTATATTCGAGGTCAACCTAACCTTAACCATCTCGCGAGAGTTTCCCAACTCACCTTCTAGACATGACCAGCCGGCGGCTAGCAGCTAACGATGCTAACAGCATGAACAGTGCAAACAATGGCAACAGTGCTGACAGAGCTAACAGTGTTAACCTGAGGGGGAACTGGAGGGTGGGTGCTACGCTTCCACGGCAACGTCTTGGGTCAGGACGACGTTATCAGCTGTAACTGCCGTATGAGCGCAGTGCAGAGCAGCGGCCATTAGCTAGCCAGTGGGGCACAACGGAGAGACTAACAAGCACTAAAATGCACGTGCAGCTGGCCCAGCTACATAAACAAAGCACGGAGAAGCTCGGATTACAACACACACAGAGGGAGAGTGACTTCATTCTCTGCTCAGGTAGACATTACTCCTCTATAGCTTTACATAGCAAATAGTTGTTTGATGTTATATTAATGCTCTGAATATCTAATTAAGCACCTTTTAAAATACCTTTTTACAAAATACAATATTTACTGCCAATATTTACAGGAAAATATAAATGACCATCAATACAAAACAAACATTATTACAACCAATTTTACAAAGCAGCAGTTTTCCAACATGAGTGAAGCGTCTGTCATACTGTAATCCATCATTATCTTGTGTCATACTTGATCAGATTTGCAGCATGTAAGCCGCAATTTGCAACACAAAATCAGTGCTTCTTGCTCATTTTCACACTTTACACAAGCAGCTGGCAGGCAAGTTTTATAGTGATAAACAAATGAGTTATTAGGAAGTTTGGGCACTGGGGAGAAACTCAGTTTGAAAGAATGCAAAATATCAGAAGAGGAAGTGACACGCAGACCAGGTGAAGAGACAGCAGACATTCACTTCCTGTTCCTGCTCGGAATGATTCACTTCAGAGACCAGTGTCATACTGTAGTACAGCTTGTTACTGAGCTTGTATGATTGCAGTGACTGTGAAAGCACATCATATCAGATGAGTATCAGCGTGGGAGGTTTCCCACGCTGCCCTCCGTCTGTCGACTCTCCTCTAACCGCGGCCAAGTGGGCATTTCCCACGATGTGGTGGAGTAGTCTGTGTTTATGTGTGTGAGACGGAAAGAAACGGAGTGAGAGATGCATGCAAATGGGCAACATTTGCCTTGAATTCCTGAAACTGAGTGAAAAGTTTCTTGGGGTTGGTTGATTTGGCCGCGTTTGTGGCCGCTTTGAGAGCGTTTAAAAGTCTCTTAACCACAAGAGCTCATTAAACACGGTAACTTTGATTCAGAGTGCTTCGTAAATACCTTTTAGGCCTCGTACACCTCTCCGCTTACCAGGATTTACTGAAGCATAGGGACTGATAATGGCTTAATTCAGGAGTAACATGACCCTCCTTGCCTTCTCTCTTTGTCTCCACTTCTTTCTTACATAACCGTCTGCTGCCTGCACACACTAACAGTCTCAATGCATAATGTGACTAAAGTCTGGTTTTTATGTACACTGCTGTACGTACACAGTCTTGTTGTGTTCTTAATAACCACTGAAATGACCCATTTAGAGTCTGTTGTTTATGAGCTCTGGATGATCAGGATACATTTCCCTGCGTCCACAGTGGCCTTTATGGTGCCATGTATTTATAGTATGTGTAAAAACTGCAGGGCTGTTTGCATATATAATAACACAGCGTGTTACACTGTGTGTGTGTGTGTGTGTGTGTGGTTGCCTCGATGTGGCCGGCCGTAGATTTATACGTCGGTCTGTAATTGCCTCTTTGTTTGTCTGCACCTTTATTTCGGCGGCGTCTTCCTCCCTGTTACTGAGGAGATTTGTAATGACGGAGCGGGCGGGCTGTGTTGTTGTTGTTGCCGCGTGCGTGTTAGTGCGAGACTGAGAAGTGATCATTATGACTGGGCTGTGTCCTTGTTTTTCACTTTAAATGACCCGGCGCGCTCTAAATTACGCCTGCGCTCTGTTCCACCATTGTGTGCCGGAGAGAGCGACTGGGGGATTACAAGTCGTTCTGTGTGAATCAGGGCAGAGCCGTTTGTTTCCTCTGTAGTCGCCGCGTCAGTCTGGTGCATCTGTAGGTGTGTTTCTAAGCTCAGCAAAGTAAAACTCTATGAAATAACATGGCGGAAAACTCGGTATTAGAGTTATTCAGTCCCACAGCACACCTGTGGCTCCTGATTCATTGTTCCTCACCTAGTGTAGGGCTGAAAAGCCTCTGCTCCTTTTGTTATCCGGCTCCATTCACATGATTTCTCATTGATAAACGAGGCGGAAAGCAGCTTTTTTAGAAGTAATTTTCTGTAATCACACACGCCACAGTACTACTACTAAAATGTTATTATAGAGCAAAAGCAATAAAGGACAGAAAGTAATTTAAAAGCAGGAAATAAGTATTACCTCCTGATGCTACTCTGGTATACTAAGAGTAATAGCATCCTGGTGATCTAGTGTTGCTGATGGATGCAACATGACCACAATGTCACCAGTTTGAATCCAGTTTGGGACCTTGTTACATGTAATCCCTCTATATGTATCTCTTCCTCATATTTCCAGTATGTCTTCACTGAGCAGTATCGAATAATAAAGACAAAAAAATGCCCAAAAATAATGTGAAAAAGTTCTTTAAAGTCCGGGTAAAGTAAAATCAGAGATGTGTTTCTAAACACATTATGCATTTTAGAAAATAAGTGCTGAAAACATGTGAAAATGAACTATGGAGTAATGAGTTGTGGAGTTAGACTGTTTTCCTCCATTTCTGTGTTCAGGAATTTTTTTGTTTTGTGTTTTGGGCAGGCCTGATATCATGGCTCGATGATGTTCTGGAGCCATCCTCGGCATAAGCCCTCCCCATATAAAAACTACAACTCTTTAAAACGGTGGATTAATTGTTTTGAGCGTTACGTAAGTGTAGAAGAGACGCACGATTTAATTATTTTATCCCCATTAACCAGCTTGGCTGGCAGAAGTCTCTGGGTGACAAAACTCCGAACACATTTTTGTTTAACCCGGACTTTAAAGCTGGTGTGAAAGCTGACAATTAAATTAATTATTGTGCAGACTAAACAACCGGGCCGAGACCAGTCGGTTTGTGGTGGGATTCATTTGTGGTGGTAGACTAGATATGAGATTTTAGCTTGAATTCAAACGCTATGCATAACGCTAACAACTGTGAAATCCATGTGCTGATCATGGAAATTGTCAAGCGACCTATTCTGCACTGTCAGTGATCTATAATATACAGTGTAACTTTAGCAGTTACTCATTAAAAAGTGAGAAAAACGTTGCCGTCATTGTCTAGAATCAGATTTCTCCACTTGAGTCCACATGTGAGTCCACATAACTTCATGTTTGCGTCTCTTGGTTTGTCGGTGTGAATACAAAACAGACCAAAACTGAACTACTGGTGTGAAAAATCACATGAAAGTCAGTCTTCAGACGAAGAGTTTCTGAAGTGATTTAAAAGAACACAATGTTTTTGCCCAGCTGATCTCTTCAGGTAGGTTATTCCAAAGTTTTGGGGCCCTATATAGGCAAAGGAAATATCCCCTTTAGTGTAGTTTGCAAGGATTCATCTCAGGACCTCAGGTGGCTCGTAGCAGTTAAAAATGTCATGATGGGTCGAGGGAGCCAGACATAGTGTACCTGCTCCGAAACTAATCAATACAATCTTAAAATCTGTTCTCAAAGTCCCAGGTAGCCTGTGAAGGGATGCTTACATTGGTGGGATGTGTTAAAAGTCTGCTCTTCCACTCTGACTAAGCAGGAAATGATGACCAATTCAAGAATACCAAGAATTATGATAATC
Source organism: Hozukius guyotensis (assembly GCA_916700995.1). Classification (NCBI taxonomy): domain Eukaryota; kingdom Metazoa; phylum Chordata; class Actinopteri; order Perciformes; family Sebastidae; genus Hozukius; species Hozukius guyotensis. The sequence goes on from CAKALU010045391.1 coordinate 5,509, forward strand.
TAGGCAGGATGTGATGAATGCATGAATAACGGTTATAAGGGTACAAACAAATAGAAGCATTTTGATAGTTAGTTTTAATAGAAACACAACTGAATCTCTGTTATAACAATAGAGTGAGCTTGTTGTGTGTGAGGACCGTTTGCTTTTCACCTGGCTGAATGGCCAGAGCTGCAGTGCAGATTCACAGATGGATCTCCCTTTATATATATGTATGTGTGTGTTTTCAAGGACAAAGTGGAGAGCTTTTGTTCAAACAGGAGAAAGAAACAACAACACAACAAACTGTACGTCAGATGATGCAGCAGTACGGCATGAAGCAGACTTGTTTTTCAGGCGATTTGTTTGTATAATGCGCTGCAAACAGCCTCTGAGCTGCAGAGGATAAAAGCTCGAGCCCTGGAAGGCGCTGGATGTTCATTCACTGTAGGTGTAATTGGGCAAAATGAATTTGCCTCTCATGCAATAACCTTCTAGATTGAATGAGCTTCTCCCTTTTCAGTTCGGCGTTGGTGGGAGCTTTTATCATTTTAAGGATTTGTGATAAAAAAGCTGGATTAACTGAGCACCTCAAAATGTTTGATTTGGCCTCTTGTGTTTTTAATAGCTGGCTAATGATAATTCAGGAAGTGCATCGACTTTGTGGCGTTTATTTTGGTGTAAAGCTGCAACGATTAGTTGTCAATAGGGCTGTCAGTCGATTAAAATAGTTAATCACGATTAATAGCAAATTAATCACACATTGTTTATCTGTTCAAAATTAACCTTAAAGTGAGTTTTGTCAAGTATTTAATACTCTTATCAACATGGGAGTGGGTAAATATACTGCTTTATGCAAATGTATGTATATATTTATTATTGGAAATCAATTACCAACACAAAACAATGACAAATATTGTCCAGAAACCTTCAGAGGTACTGCATTAGGCATAAAAAAATATGCTCAAATCATAACACAGCAAACTCAAGCCCAACAGCTGTCAGTGTGTCAGTGTGCTGACTTGACTATGACTTGCCCCAATCTGCATGTGATTATCATAAAGTGGGCATGTCTGTAAAGGGGAGACTCGTGGGTACCCATAGAACCCATTTTCATTCACATATCTTGAGGTCAGAGGTCAAGGGACCCCTTTGAAAATGGCCATGACCATTTTTCCTCACCAAAATTTAGGGTACCTTTGGAGCGTTATTAAGCCTCCTTCCCGACGAGGTAGTATAACATTTAAAATGGATTATAAATTTATATTATTAAGAGGTTAATTCAAAATTGCAAGTTGCGTTAATGCGATAAAGAAATTAGTGCCATTGAAAGAATTTGCATCAATGCGTCCTCACGTAACTGACAGCCCTAGTTGTCAATTATTAAATTAATTGCAAACTATTTTGATAATCGATTTAAAAAAAAAAAAAAAAAGCCCAAATTCTCTGATACCACCTTCTAAATGTGAATATTTTCTGGTTTCTTTACTCCTCTATGACAGTTAACTGAATATCTTTGTGTTGTGGACAAAACAAGACATTTGAGGACGTCATCTTGGGCTTTGGGAAACACTGATCACCATTTCCTGACATTTTATTGACCAAACAACTAATCGATTAATCAAGAAAATAATCGACAGATTAATTGACAATGAAAATAATCGTTAGTTGCGGACCTATTTTGGTGTACTTGCAGACAAATATAGTGGAAAAAGTAGATGCTTATGCCTTAGTGTGTGTGTTCATCTGTTCTGAATAATATAAAACCAGTGCATCTTACACATTTACAGTATAGATGTGACAAGGATGCCAAAATCTTAGAGAATCCAGGACAGACGGAGGCGAGGAGACGGCTGAGATTGATGTAGACGAGAGAAGAAACAAGTTGTTATTTTTTTGCTAAACTGAGACAGCTTTCAACCCTCTGGTGCATCGTAAGCGGGATGCCACTCGCTGCATACACACACACACACACACACACACACACACACACACACACACACACACACACACACACACACACACACACACACACACACACACATACACACACACTTGGCAGGTTTATAGACATTCATGGAAGAGCTATTTTGATAGATCTGATAAATAGCACGGACCAGAGAGTCTCATGTTTTAAATACCTTCTTGTGGCGGGTAATTGCACGCAGCTGTGTGTGAACACAAGTTGGCAGTGCTCTTTTTGGGTGTCTGTGATTGGCAAGTAGAGGAAGAATAGCAACTAAGATGGAAATAAAAAGAAACTTGTGAAAGGGAATGTATAATTTTGTTTAAAAGTGAGAGAGTAACAGATGGAGACTTGGGCAAGGAAGTGAGCAGACAGATAGTGAAAAGATGTGTTCAGTATCTGCAGGAAACAACGGTATTTACATGGAAATAAGGTTCAAGTAATGAGCCGTCGCAATCAGTGAAGTCGCCAAAGTGACGGATGGACAGAAACTGTGTTGGCAGTGTCCTCAGGCGATCCCTCGTTTCATCTACAACCAGAATGATGTGTGATTTCACGTCTTAAAATCGACATGAACAGAAACGAATGACTCATATTTTGCAGACCCAGAATATGAATCTCTGTGTGTCTAAAGACAGAAACCATATGTAGCTGTTTTGTGTTTATTTCTCCGGTTTGAGGCTGCGGTTTGTCAAAGCATAGCTTGAGCGTTGGCCACCTCTTCTTTTTCTTCATGGTTCCCAAAGCATGTTGAAGAAATAGTTTGAACGCTTATTTGCTTTATTTTGCAGAGAGTTAGATGAGAAGATCAACACCTGGAAACAGGCGAAACAGCTTGTCCGGTCTTTAATCTATGCTAATCGAACAATCTCCAGCTTTACACAGTATAGGCTACTTACCATACAAATATGAGTGTTATCAATCTTTTCACCTAACTCTTGGCAACAAAACAAATACGTGTACTATGTCCTAAAATGTCAAACAATTCCTTTAAAGACAACACTGTCTGCTTCTAAACTGATATCAAAGAACATATATTGCCAAGAAGTGAAAGTCAATTGTTTGTTCCATTGCAACATCAGCGCTGTTGCCATTTTGGACTGAAAGCGACTATGGGACGCCAGTAAAACGTCCGCCTAAAAAGTGCCGTACAAACGTAAAACAAAATGATTTCTCTTCTAGTGTCATATTCTACTGAAATGTCCTGTGTTGAACAATAAAATATTATAAATATAATAAGTGTTTCAGTCCAAAATGGTGGCGGCGGCTGAGAGAGTTTTGTCTCTTTGATTGCTTCTATACTCTTTGCTGATATTCACAGTTCACTGATTCCACACTTAGGCCTAACATATCACGTCAGACAACATGTCAATGACCAGCTGACCTATAGATGAAGCTATACACTGACACTTGTATCCGTTATTGATCCTCCAGTTTCCACTCGGGGATTATCCAAGTTTCGTTTCACCTCACCGCAACAGAGAATTTCTTTAATACTTGAATTCAGTTGCTTTGTTTTTGTGCTCTTTCAAACTGAGGAAAAAAACACTATAAAAACAGATTAGTGGCCCTCAAAGGCAATTCATTGTAGCAGTAAAAGCCAACTGGTCAGAGCTGTTTCTTATTAAGTTGCTTACAGTTTTTACACTCCGAAAGCACAAAGAAAACATATAATGCCCTAACTATTTAAAGGAATAATTAAAATAGGAATGGTACAACATTTTGGGACATTTATTCGCTTTCTTGCCAAGAGTTAGATGAGAAGATTGATACCACTCTCATATCTGTACATTAATATGAAGCTGAAGCCAGCTAAAATACGTGACTGAAACTGTAACACATATCCTTCTCAAGCTAAGAGGCTAATAGGAAGCTGTAGCCTATTTGTTTTGTATCAACATATCATCTTTTTATTGGACATTATTGTTATATGTCCACTCATATGAGCTCACTTACTGTTCGTCTACTGCAAAAATTGATATTTTGGTCCATTAAAGGACGCTGTAAGCCGAACTTGTTATTGTCGTTGCAGTATCTCAGGTGCTGATAGAGGTTGATAAAAATCCATAGTTTGTATGCCCGTGTAATGCCTCTTCAAAGCTCTTAAGCATTTCCAGCAGAACAGAACAGAGCAGGTATTCTTTTTCATGTTTCTTGGGAGAAAGTCAAAAAAATATCCATCTTGGCAAAAGGGCCCAACACCTCAAATGTTTTTTCTACAAACTCACATCATAACAGTGGGATCAGTGCCCAGTGATATCTGAGCAGCTGCCCAGTTACTGTACCAGAGACTTACACTGTCAGTACACTGTATAAAGCAGTTATGCTTTCTTTAGTTTGTTTGCAACAACAAGAAGAACAACAACAGTTTACCTCTTAGTTTACAAAATGACCCAAAAAATCTGTTATTAATAAAAATGTTCTTTGTGTGCTGAAAATATAGCATGTGCTCCAGAATTACATATCTTTCAAAATAAAATTGATAATTATTTTTAATTGATTATTTTCTTCCACTTTTATTTTTTACTGGTGTGTATATATACATATATTTCACTTTTCCATTTTTTAATTTTTGCCAAATTTGGAGCATGCTTTTCAGAACGATACTTGGACAGCAACGATATGAGGATACAATTATCTCAATTTTCCTGAAATAATTATCTCCTCACACCCTGCTGCTCAGTGTGTGAGAGAACAAATGCCCAGAATATCGTGACAAACCTGCTCTGACCTCGGGCCCAGTTGGTGTGTGTTTCAGTGTCTATTTGAGTGGTGTTTACCTGTGCCGTCCTGCAGCAGCAGATGTGTGCTCCTGCGGCCTGAGCAGTTTAAATGGGATGCGGCAGTCCTGCTGACAGGCCTGATCCACTCTCAGAGGGGGAGAACGGGGGAAAGACTAGCACGCCATGGGGGAGACACAGCTGTTCAGTACACGAGCACGCTGCATTCTTTATCGTAAACATACAAATATGTTAAATAACATAAACAAGTCAGTTGTTTAAGTGTCACACATGGTTGGCTCACAGTAGCAGTTGTCGTTAATTCATCCCAGGAGAGTTGGCAGGTTGGTTGTCATGGTGAAACACACTGTGGACAGATGTGCAGATGTGGCCGTTTCCTTGCCGGTTTCTTTGCAGGGGACCATGACTGTCTTTGATTTATACATGTTATTTTGTATTTATTACATATTTACAAATATATATATATATATATATTTTTTACTGTGTGGACGAGGTTACTCATTTTTTTCCAGTTTTAGATAATATGATATATATATATACAGTTTATATACTGTACTGTATATATATAATAGAATATATTAGATAAGGGATAGACATAAAAATACAGAAAATTTTGCATTTTGCTGACAATTTAAAGAGAGGAAAAAATCTTGTTTGTGACCATTATATATTAATACATTTATAATTTTACTTTTTAATCAGCTACCTTTTTTCAAAATGTCCCCAGTGTTTTGTACTTTATGAGTAGTTTAGTTTATTTATTACTTTATTTGACAGGGACAGTGCATTATCATAATGATAGCATTTCTGATATTATGCCAGAGATAGCCAGAAAGGCTAATTTTCATCTGTAGTCCCCGGGCAGGCAATAGTTAAAATACAGACATTAAGAATAAAAGCATTGTAAATAAAATCAACGATAAAAATAATGGTGATTTAAGTACGGAGTGGTGGTAAATTTCTCCATAATTTGTACTTCCTGAATTGTAATTTTCCAGCTAATTAAATCTGGGGGTGTTGGGTTTTTCCATCTTTTTGTAATTTGTGCTGTGAGTCTAAAGATTTCAATATGTTTGGTTGGAGGTTTCCCCAGGACGATGAGCTCGGTGAGGGCGGTCGCTCATTGTTTAGAAATTTGGAGAACTGAGTGAGAGAGAACGTGTTAGAGTAGGTGTCTGGGTAAACCAAAACTTTCTGTCAGACCATATATAGCCGTGGATCCCTGCTACTGCCCTGATACTGTACACACACACACACGGTCACATTATAGATGATTTGTCACACAACAGAGTTGTTATCATCACAGACACGGTTTGAAAATGTTTGCAAGTTTAACACGGGACACTGAGCAGCGATGTAAATGTTTAGTTTGCAACCAAGCCGAGCTGTTTCTTTGTTTCTCTGAGAGCTGTGCTGAATTAAACACTTTGCTTTCACCGCCCTCCTCTGCTCGTCACATAATGACTCTCCCACTGATATCATTTTATCATGATTTCCATTGCGGCTGCATGGCTAATTTCCTCGTGGCAGAGTGGATAATGAAGATAGACTTGGGCTGTGTGGCTGTAACTAACCTGGTGAGTTGCCAGATGATATTTAGCCTGCATTGACTTGCAGAATCGCTGCACTCCATGTTCTGCGTTTTCAAGAAACTAAGCTTGGCGTAAAATGCATTTGCCAAGTTGACTTGACTTCAGACCTCACACTGAATTATCATGAACAGAGCAAACATTTGATACAGTTTATAGATGCAGGCAGGCAGGCGTCTGACCTCACACATTTCCCAATCGTTTCTGTAGCTCGTGTGTTCAGAGAGAGCTTTTTGGCAGGCGATGTGAATATGAAAAAGCAGGCTCGTCCTGAGGGTCGCCGGTTCAAATCCTCAGACCGCTCAGGGAAATCTGAGGTTCTGGTTGTGATGTAGCCAGTTTACTCCCATGCAAATAAACCACACGGCAATATATCACAAACAGGCTGTTCTCATACATCGTTCGTAGCTATACCTACGAAAAGTAATGCACTGTAATCCGTATAAATCCCACAAAATCAATTCATACGTAATCCACGTAATTGTGAACCAGGAAGTACAAAGAGCAACAAACGCTGTGTAGGGAGGAGGTCGGGGTGTATGGGTGGGTCGGAGACCGGTGTTCATTCCCCGTGTGAAACCAGAAGTCGACGATTTATTTGTCACATAACTTCTGTACTTAAGTTACGCCAATCCGGTTTTATTTTAACTCAAACCATGATCTTTTCCTAAACCTTACTTAGTATTTTTTGTCATGTAACTTCCGTACTTAAGTTACGGCACTATCAGAGTTATTTTAACCTAAAACACGATCTTTTCCTAAACCTAACTAAGTTGTGGTGCCTAAACCTAACCAAGTTGTTTCCTGTGAAGACAGAAGTTTATTTTGAAAAGTTAAATTTTGTAAGTTATCATACGTACCGTTTTATGAGGTTATGTTGTTATGTATGTTTCAAAGGTCACAAAAGTCAAAACAGTGGGTCTTCACTGAAGTTCTCCTCACTAGATCTACAGTATAAATGCATCGATTGTTTCAGTCCACTCTATGGATTAGTTATCCCATTTAGATAGAGACCCAGAGCTGACGCTTCCCATCGCTTAATGCTCCAGATCTGGGTCTAATCGATGCTCGGCCAGATGGATTTGTGGCCGGCTCTTGTTAAGTGGAGATCTAAGGCTTTCTGTCACTTACTTACTGAGAGGAGAATTGCCTTCGGAAGACACACACACAGAGTTCATACACACACTTCCAGATTGTTTGTAGCCCTCCAGATTGTGACTGATTGGAAAGGCTGCAGTGTAAATCAATAGCGGCAGCGGTGAAACGGACGGCGGCCATTTCTTCACCTCCACTTCTCTCAGTTAGATTAAAGCTGTCTCGTTGTCTTTCTGTCTCTCTGTCTCTCTGTCTGTCTCTCTTGTTGTGTCCACCAGCTGTTCTGTTTGTTAACCTTCATACTTCTTTTTCCTGCTGTCTTCATCTCTTCATAATACATGCTAGTTACTCTAGGCGTGTATTGGTGGTCTACATGGTGTTATAAAGCATGGGGTTGTATCGTGTTTATAGGCTTACATGAAAAGAATCAGACAAAATGATGCAGTTTTGTTAAGATTTCTGTCCTCGCAGGATTCAGTCGTACAAAAGTCAACGTCTAAGTAACCTTAGCTGGTATTGTATTGGAGAAATTACCACTTTAGCTCACATTTAGAAAGATATTACATTAGTGTACACTTGACATTTGTTAGTAATTAAAAAAAATAATGATGACATTTAAGAATGGCATTGAGTTCATTGATAACAGCTAACTTTGTCCAATTATGGTAATAATGTCAAACTGCTGCAAAGTCAGTTGTCATTTACAGCCGTCAATGAACAAGTCAGCTGCAGATATTTACATGATGCATTGAGAAAGATTGATTATCTAAAGAAAGACTCTCTACACAGTCGTCTCTCTCTTTTTAGACATCAGAGTGATGCAGGGTGGTGCTTCTTTCGTTAGGAAACCATCTTTGATCAAGTGTAAATACTATTAATCATCATCATCATCATATTAATCATGCAACAGCAAAACGTTTTATTTAGTTGTCATGTCAACCAGCAAAGTTGATGTCCGCCAACTAAAACTGTCACTTGTGTTAAGACATTAATGATGTTATAATTGTGGCTCGGGATTTTAAAGTTATACTGACTAAAATTGTGAATTTGGTATAAAATAATTAACTTGGACTGTACCATATGTTCGAGGCCGATACCGATATATTGTTTGAGAGTTTAAAAAGAATCAGATACATATCCAATATTTTGCCAAACCCATATATCTTCTTTATATAATTATGACCAAGATATATCCTGAAAGGGACATTTTACTGTTGAAAAACAAACTTCACAATTCAACAGCGGCCTCGCTGTGAAAATTAAATACAAAATAAAAATAAGTACAAAAATCAAGAAACATAAATATAGAACAGAAGAAAATACAATAAAAATACAAAAAACACTATAAAATAAAAAAATATGTACAATATATCTGAATTAAAATAAAAGCTGTATGGAAGAGAAGTACAATGAAAATATGAAAAAATACTAAAACATATGTACAATATATTTGAAAAAGAGCTGTGCAGTTTTTAAAAGTGGTAGTTTTGTGCGGAAATGTGCAAATTGTTTGAGGAATGTGCAAAGGTTCACAATATAAAAGAGAATATACAATGTACATAGATATAGTCCCAAAGATTGTGGTAATTAAATGCATATAGACCGATGTGGAGACGACGTTAATGTAATGTGTAGCGTCTCTGGGCGGGGATAAGAGTCCATGTCAGTGTGAAGAAACTGTTTTTGTTGCGTGAGGTTTTGATCCTGATTGACTGCAGCCTCCTGCTAGAGAGGACTGGTTCCATAACATTTTCCAAACCACCTTAAACATATCTTGGGTATTTCTGTACTGCAATTTCTTGTTATATCGTATTATATGTCTGCTGATAAATATCTGCAATAAGATAATATCGGACAATATTTTGGTCGGGCTATAGCCCTAATACATGTTTATGTTTTTCATAGCAAGCATATTCTTTTGCAGATGCCCCACTTGTGTCATGGGAAATGTTTCGTTTTGCTACAGTAATAAAGTCGACATTTAACAAAGGTTAACTAACTTTGGCAATGAAGAAAGCTGTTCCCTTGAATTTCAGCTTTAGCAGTTATTCACATGAGAGTGCTTATACTCCTTATGCAGTGTTTAATCTAACGTCAACTTTGGTAAAAGGTTTGAAATCAAACCTGGAGGACTCTTTGGTCTCAGCAGGTTTATAGTGGTCCAGCCAAACTCCTGTTAAAAAAAGACTAAATCTAGAAAAGGTCACAGGGGTGTTTTTCATGTAAAATCTCTTCAAACCTTCACGCTGCTTCTGAGAAGAAGAAGCTGTCAGCTTGATGTGGGTTCTGTATTCAGACGGGCTCGCTCAGAGTATGAAGAGTCAGCTCAGGACAGAGGAGCGATGTTTCCATCTCTATTTAAGGAGGTGGGCTGAGAGAGAGAACGGCCAGATTGTTTAAGACTTGGAATTAGACAAACTGCTCTGATGAAGCTGCGTCTGCTTAAGTGGAAAGTGTGTTCAGCTGTCTTCAGATGGTGGTATCATCTGGCTTACTAACCCTCTAGCTGTCTCCCTTTTTATTTAATGTTATTCTGTTCTTTGACGCGCTGAACGATAAGGATTTTGTCGCATTAGATATATTTTCTGTCCCCCTCCTTCCTTTGCTGGCTCTCATCTCTCTTCCTTCCTCTGAACCACCCCACACCCTTTCATCCTGTGAATCAAGTGACTTGTCAGCTTTTGACAGAGGTTATAGGTCAGGGGCATTTGGCTCTCTTATGTACAGCGTTTCCCACAGAGCTAGCGGACTTTTTCATTAATATGGCGGTAAATAAAAGGTGAAACGTATTAAATGAAAAGCACATATTATCATATTATATTATATAGTCTAAGCAGTGTGTATTGAGCCGGTAAATGCCACAGTAAAGTGTATGAGTGTGTTCACTGTTGCCCAGCGTGAGGCAGTGCAGTAATAAATGAGTCTAAGACACATGCAGGCATTAGTCTTCTACGCTACAGTGTGTAGAGAGGGATAACCAGCCCATTTATCACTGCAGATCTCATCTGATCTCACTGACCTGGATACAGATCCAACAACGGCCCCAAAATGTTCACAACACCACACTTATATATGTCCTGTCCATAGACTGTATATAAGAAGTGGACATAGTCACCGTGACGTCACCAATTGTGGACTATTTTGAAGCTTTGAGTTCGGCATTTTGGCCGTCGCCATGTTGGTTTTTCGAGAGGGTGGAGCTAAGTACAACCGAATGCTGAATAAGACATTATTAGGCGACCAAAATGTTACAATTAACTTTAATGAACTGAAAAAAAAACACTGTGAAAGGGTTAAAGTTGTAAGAAGTAAACACGGACAACTCCCAGATCGGACAACGCCGTGGTAGCGACCTGTCAATCACAAGGTAGCCACGCCTTAAAGCATCCCCTGCTTTATGGGCTATTTGACTCTAAATGGGACCATAATTTACTAAATGAACATCATGCTGTATTGAAGAAGACTTGAAACTAGCGATTGAGACCATAAACTCATGTTTACAATGTTTACTTAGGTAATAAATCAAGTGAGAAGTAGGCTCATTTTCTCATAGACTTCTAAACAATCAGACTTCTTTTTGCAACCAGAGGAGTCGCCCCCTGCTGGTTGTTAGAAAGAATGCAGGTTTAAGGCACTTCAGCATTGGCTTCACTTTTCAGACCCACTGGTCCTGTCCTGTATTTAGATGGACATTTAAAAATTGTCAAAATAGCAGGAAAACATGCATGAACAGCAAAATACATTATCTGATTTTTAAAACAGTGTATGCCACGGACCCCTTTTGTGTTTCCCGAGGGACAACCAAATGATCAATGTTCAAACTTCATCAATAGACTCCCAGAGGGGAGTTGTGCAGCTACAGTATCGATTACTTGTGTCTTGTTTTAATTATTGGTGAATGCGAGTAAAAGAGTGGGGTCAACATGTGTGTGTATGTGTGTGTTTGACCCACTGCCCCTGACAGCAACCCTCCATGTTCACTCGTGCACCAGAGGTCAGTTTGACCCCAAGATAAATTACTTCCTGTGATGGGAGCGGTGGCTTCTTGACCCGTTGACGGTGTCAGTTGATGTTTGTTCCTCTGAGGGCATTTGTCACTGACTGACTGCCCTCGTTGCATATTCATTCATACACACTCTGCATATTTATTGCCATGCATTCATTCAGCGAGCGGCCTCTTTTGCATATTCAAGGATTCTGTCTCACAACACACATTTTACTGGGAGCTGAAGTTGTATTTTGGTGGTTGTAAACTAGAATGAATGCTTGCTTAAGGGAGACATCTAAAAAAAAAAGGAGGTTTTGTTTATTTCATTATTTTCTCATTAGCTGTTTATGTTTTTCTGGCAGCAACAAACCTGATTTGCAAGTTGGATGGAGTCCCGTGCTGGGGGGATACCACAAATGAGCAAAATTGCTAACGAGGAGGTTTTGTAGAGGTTATTTTGCTAAATATGCAAAAAACATATGAGCCAATTTTACAAGAATGAGTTCAGCAAATTAGGGATTTGCCAGACGCTGATGAGGAGAGCGAGATCACAGACAGAGTAGCACTTCATCCTGCAGTTTGGGAGTCTCGTATTCAATTTAAAAATGTCTTCTGTAAATATTCAAATATAGTAATAATTGTATAATAAGCTGTTTTATGGTCACAAACTCAAGAGACTATTTATTTTGACATGCTGTTACTTGCTTTGATATTTCTACCTCTTATTCCTGTATCAGCCGAACTGCTCTTTGGATTTACTCGGCACTATAATTGGTGTAGAAATGAAGCAGTAGAGAGTGACACATCTGGGAGGAGAGTATAAGATGGAGAGAGGGGGAAACACCTCTCTCTGTAAAAGCAGTGCAGGATTGCCGGTTGTTGAGTTGTGTAGGTGTGAATGGGATTTTTTTTCCCATGATGTCGTGGGAATATGAAGTGAAAATGAGATTGCTTTCGTGTTGGACGTCACACTGTAACCTGTGTGGAAATCCTCAGACTGCATAATGTGTTTGTGATGTAACGCTGATGCACTGGTCATTATGGAGTAATAATAATAGTGTTCGACACCGGTGTTTTGTTTTGTAAGTGACGTTTTAGTGACGTTTCTGACGTGTTTCCATACGTATTTTACTTAGTTTACGCATGTATTTTAAGGCCAACCTTGATGTTTTTCATAAACCTAACTAAGTGGTTTTGTTGCCCCCTGCTGGTAGCCTACTGCCCCTTCATACACGTGTGTAATATTCCAGCCCATTCGCACGAAAAGGCGTATAAATGCCACAATAATGTGCAAGGCGTTTAGCGTGCAATAAGTACATCAATACGTGTTTCCCATTAATGTTTCCGTACGTGTTTTACTTAGTTTAAGTACTTATTTCAAGCCCAATCATGAAGTTTTCCCTTACCCTAACAAAGTGGTTTTCTTGCCTAAACCTGCTGATGTTTGCGTGGCGTACAAATGACACGCAAAAAGGCTAAAATGCGTACTCACTCACTCTCGCGTAATGTCGTGCTATTTATACGCCTTCCCGTGAGACCGGGACAGACAGGTGGGTCTATTACACGCTTTGGCGTGATATCAGGTTGTATATTGACAAGCTCAATGTTATCAGCTAATAGTGACGTATTACAGATCAAAACCTTCACGGAGTACAGAGAAAAAAATATTTGTGTTAATGTTAATATCAACATTGAATGTGAAGTATTTGTGTAAGTATTGGCCTAAAAATAAATAAATAAAATAAATAAAATAAATAAAATAAATAAAATAAATAAAATAAATAAAAATAAATAAAATAAATAAAAATAAATATATATACTGTATATATCAGTCAGATTCCAGCTACAATGCCACCGTGTGCATATAGGGAAAAGTGTGTGTGTGCCTACTGTACCTATTTATAGCATAAGCATCCGTTTGAGTGGATGGTTTCTTACAGTACATAGCGTACAGTACAAGCATACAAACTCTGCTGTTTCTGCAGTCTTCTCTGAAGTAGTTGCCTTCCCTCTGCTCTCTCCCTCTCTCTGTTTGCAGGGCGTTCACATGTACCAAACTGCTAATCTGCAAATATATGCACATTTGTTTGCAGATTATAGAGTTGTACCAAAGAGGCTTAATAGAAGTTGAGAAAGAAAGAGAAAGAGAGGGAGGAAGGCGGTTGGTTGTCACTTTTCTCTGCAGACATGTAATTGGTCTTTTGAGAGTTTATACACACCTTACACTATAATTGTGTGTCTGTGGTTGAGCTGATCTCACCTATGACACACACATCATATAAACCTTATCCACACCTGCGCAAAGCATCAGAGTGTAAAGCAGAATATTCATGCCCTAAAGCATCATGGGGGATGGACTGTCCCTCTGTGAGTCACGGTTTAAACATAAAAGGCCAGTTCTAAAGAAAAATGTATATACGTGTGTTTTCGTCATCCTACAGGTCATATCAGTTGATGTGCTCTTGCAACACTGCTCTTAATCGGAAGGTATCTCTTCTGCTTCTCGCTCAAAACAGGATATGAAGCAAGTCCACTTCCTGTCTGGCCTTATCTGCTCTGATAGCGAACACACCTCAGCTCACATTGGTTCCCTTTTTGATTTCCCGTGAAGTTATTGGTGTTGTTGAGCCGCCCGTTTCTGTTGAACAGCCTTTCATTTCCTTAGGTGGCGTGAATTTTCAACAGGCTGTTCTTAACTTTCCTCCCCACAAAAAAAAAAACCTGAATCCAGGACTACAAAGGTTTCTCCCAATTCCTTGCTTCCTTTTCCTTTGAAGACAACGCCGCGCTTTGATGTAGCTTCAACTTTGCTGCAACGTGATGCCAACTTTAATATCCGTGGTGAGGACCGGCAAATGAAGAGGCTTTCATTCTGAAACGCCGAATGAGAAGTTTGCATCCAAAATGAATGAGAAATCTTTTACTACTAGAAATACATTACAGGTCCTCTTTCAAAAAAACACTGATAATAGAGGACACCTCTAAAGAGTTGGGGAGTAATTTTAGCTCTGGTTTGATGAGCCACAACATTTTTAAGTTGCTTGAGGTCATGTTTTTGCAAATGGGATACATAAAACTTTGGTATAAACACCTTCCTCTGACTTTTTGTCAAGCATGAATCTCAACACCATCTTGTTTATCTTCAGTGAAAACAATTTCCTGTTTGTAGGTTTGTAGAAACCACATCCCCAATTGACATGCAGTGTTAAGAAATGATGTATAACCATTTTTATGAACACAAACTCTCCTTACTTTTAGGAAGTATCTTTTTTTAAAAGAATGTTTTATGTATGATTTAAAGGGGACCTATTATGCTAATGTTCAGGTGCATACTTGTATTTTGGATTTCTACTAGTTATTTGGGGTTACTATTTTGGGTTTTAGTGTTAAAAAAACACTTAACCTACCTCATACTGGCTTCTCATAACCCTGTGCTTTTGTGTCACATCAATCGTCCCCGACCTCCACCCCTTATGGAGTTTCTCATACTACATCGTTTGACTTCCACTTCTGCTCCTGACCTAATTACT
>CAKALU010045391.1:20776-43037 GCA_916700995.1 Hozukius guyotensis
GATCTACCATGTGAATAGATGATAAAACCTACTAGTGGGTGTAGTAGGCCCCTATTGACCCACATCTATGGGGCTTATAGCGACTGATAACGCCTATTTAATAGCCTGACAACAGTCTAATTGGCTGAATTAGCAGGATAATACTTGTGAATAATTTTGAAGGACACCTCCTTAACCTTATTCACGATTAGGTATTTATGGGCAAGCATTCAGACTTTCTTCCAGTATAAATCATTTACAAACCGATTCCAATGTGCCATGACATATCAGTGCAGTCCTTAGTGTGCTGTGCTTTAGTAAAGTGATGTAAAGGCGAGCAGAAACTGCCACGCTGTAACTAAAGAAGGGTTCAAACAGAGGGCAGCATCGCTCTGCCCGCTGGGAGGCCTTTCATGACATTTGACCCCTTTACCTTTTAGTGCTTTAAGAAAAAAAAGGAGCTGGTAAAGCTTGAGTCAGACATCTCTGATACAAAATAACACTTGATTGTTGTTGTGTGATGCTGAGAAAGAGGCAAAGAATAATACACAAAAACACGCCGTTAAACTTTAATGTAAATGTGATGTACGTTGGCAGTAGTTGTGCATACACACAAGCACAAAGACAGCTTAGAGCGTTCCTTAGCTGCAGCTCCTGGGGTTAATTAGGTAGGACGTCGTCTGCATATTTGACTAATCCATCAAGCATTCCTGCAGCATCACCTCTCCTGCATTATCTAATCTCAAGTTGCCCACTAATTCTATTTAAACTCTGCTGGCTGGCTTTGCACTGTTACTGAAAGCACAGAAAACAATGGAGAGGCGATATGGCACCGAACCGAGTTTGGGAATTTGGAGGTGGAACATGGCAGAGCAGAAATGAACAGCTGTGATTTAGAAAACGGGTCTCGTTAGGAAGTGATTCACCGAGATCAAGTCGGTTGTTATCCAATATGTTGTTTGTTTTTCTAAAAGGCACAGTCTCTGTGTTTTTGTACCTTTTGGCAGTTTAAAGCCGCAGTGGATTTCAGTCATAGACTGTTTGTGCAGCGGTGATTAATATAAATGCAATATTAAGCTCAGCAGAGCAGTATAAGTCCCAGTAGGAATATCAAAGGACTATTGGGAGAACAGTAGTAGAGAACAAAATACCAAGCATGATAAGTAACTATAAACTCATCACTGTATACTACAGACTAATTCTAAAGGCCTTTACACACCTGGGGCGTGACGAATAAGCATCACAAAAATGCAAAATAGTTGCTTCCGGTATATAAGCAAATTCGCATCTTCGCATTTGGGTGGAGTTCAACTTTGGTGAACTCTCAGTTCGAAAGTCGCCTTGGCATTCAAAAACAACAGTTCAAAAAAATATATTGACGTGCAAATTAATCACACAGAAAAAAACGCTGCCGGTGTGTAACAGACTTACAGTAAGTTTAAGGGCAGCCTCTCCTCAAATGTAGATGTTGATCAAATTTGCAGTTAATGTAGAAGTGCTTCTGCAAAAACGTTTTATGTCGAAAAGATGGCCTGCACCACTGTGGGAAATCCATGTCTTGATACAAAAATCAGGACTTAAAACTGCATGAATGAATTAGTTGGGAGTAAAGTTGCTATGGTTAACGCATTATCATACAATTGCCTGTTTACACATTCAGCTAGATGATATAATGATTATTGGAGCTTTAAGTATGTTCCAAATCTATTATAAAGATCTTGCTAAATCTTGTTTTGGTTGATTCCTACTCCTGGAAGTAAGTAAAAGTAAGTGTTTGTACTAGTGACCGGCTATCATCAAACACATATGTAGGAGTGAAAGAAAAACACAACACCTTGTTCAGCTCACAGCGAGGCTCACACACACTGTGAACAAGGTTTACACATTCCCTCACAAGGTGACCACATATATTTGTTTGTGCAGGTTTTTTATGAAGGTTATGTGACTCTGGGTATGACTGCTGTGTTTGTGCATTAATACGGTGCGTTTGAGGGCGTGTGGGAGAGGTGGATTGTGTTTGGGGCCGTGCAGAGCGCTTCTCACATGAAAGACTCTTTGTGCAGCAAGTTTTTTAATGAATTGCTGTACAGATTGGTTGTTTGAAGGTAACAACACCGGCATGTGTGTGTGTGTGTGTTCAAGGTCGGGTTTGTTCGGTGAACAGCTATCAGATATAGAAAACAGCTTACGGGAGTTTAGGGAACATTAGCTGTGTTTCCATCCAAGTCGTTTTATGTGATTAATGAGGTATTGAATTAGAAACACTGAGTGGAAATGGAGCATTTTGATAAAACTCACGCAGATATTGCCATGGCAGTTTAGTGCTTGTTTTAAGGTAGAAATGTGAGGTAAAAAGAAATATGTAATAAAAGACTATATGATTAAACAAGCTCTCTGGGTGTAGGGTTGAATGTTGGTGATTGAAGTGACTGAAACTACAAGGTCTTTAAACACCACATCTGCAATCGCTTTTAGAAGCTTTTGTAAGTTTTTAGAAGGGTGCTGAATAAAATTATCGCTTTTCCTTAAAAAACAAAAATATTATGATTGTGAATTAATAATTTTAAAAAATGTGATGGTTCAAAATTGATGTTTTGTTTGTCTCTGTGGAAGACATCTGATGTTCAGTTCCTGCTTCTAATAAGGCTTGTGAGTCTATGATATAAAGATGCTGGTATCACATGGTATCTCTGTGTCATCAGAGAAAATGTGCAGGTTTTACCCTGAGCTGGCAACCACTTGTTGTGAAGTGAATGCAATTGAACGGAGGAGGGAGAGTGCGACGTCTAGTGGCTGAATGATATCAATGTTATCAATAGCACCTTTCAAAATTCTGCCAATAATGAGATAATTGTCCTTATTATAAATACTGTTTCCCTTGTATGAACAATGTGCTAATATCTTGAAACAAGACAGGAAACAGACGAATAAAGAGATTTATTTGCATTTTGAGGTGTGTTTATGTCAACACAGGCGCTTTGAATTGGTTGATGTTTGTTTGAGTTACGTGTACCTTGGATCTCACTTAGGTAGCGCTCTTTGCTGTCTGTCTTCCTTCACTTCCCTAAGCAGCACCCATAGTAGGGATATTTCTTAGTTTTTATATATATTTACGTTACATATACTATTGTCTGACAGTAAAAGACAACAGAAATGTGTAACACTTCATTTTTATGGTGGATGTATGAGGATCTGGGGAAATTAAATCCAAATTTACTTGACAGTTGGGTTGAAACAGACATTAATTTGACTCCTCGTTGTCTCCATCACATTTTGGCTTCCTGCAGTCTCCCTCTCACCCTCTGTCAGTCTGCTCTTTTTAACAAGCCGTCCTACTGGCTCTATAGGTCAGCGCTGAAAGGGGTCAGCAGAGCAGCATGATCGATATGAACACACACACACAAGTACAAACACTCACAGTGTTTGTAGAGATCAGTTAACCCAATAAAGAAACAAGCATGTGCTGTGTCTGTCTGTCTGTCTGTGGTCTCCTGCCCTCTGACATCTCTGTGTGTTACATGTTGTATGTGTTAAGGTGCATGTGTGTGCGTACTTTTTTCTGTTTTATTTCTTTTGCTGTTAAAAATTATTTTTTTCTTGTTGCTTTTGGTTTCATAATACTTTTTTGTGTGTAAAAATGCAGTTTTTAGGGCATTTTTTTTTATATAAGGGCACCTGGTTTTGCTTCTTTTACAGTCATGATTTATTTCAGCATTGAATGCAGTAAAATGTTCTGCATCCTCAGCTACAACACACTTGTTCTATTGATCGATGTACACTGTGTGCAGCCAGCCCTTAATACCTCTCTTAATTCGCGTTTACTTGTGTGTTTGTGTGCACGCGCCCACCACGTAACACCACTGACCTTGACCATTGTGTTGATGTCTGTCAAACTCGGTGAATGCTCTCTCCACAATGTTTAACTGTTTGCCAGCAGCTTCAGCTCCAGTCTCTCAACAGGGAAAATTGACCATTAGACGACACAGAATCAGTCAGTGAATGGGAAAATAGAAGTGCAATGCATTTGTTACAATAAATTGAATAAAAATCATTATTTTTAAAGTAGATTCTGTTTTTTCCTCCAACAAATACAGGCCATGAAGTAGAAGGAACATATCTATCATATCTAAGTCTTCATTTTGCGGGATACCTTTACTGAAATATTATTAAAAGGTAAAATCAAGATGTGGGTTGTGACCAGATACACATTTTTAGCAATTAAATACATCAGTTTAGAGCAGGGGTACCCAAACTTTTTCCCTTAGAGGGCCAAAACTGAAACTTGATGGTGGGCCACGGGCCAAAAGCAAACACTAATTGTGTATTATTTAGGGCTGTCAAAGTTAACGTGATAATAACGCGTTGACACAAATTAATTTTAACGTCACTAATTTCTTTAACGCATTAAAGCATCTTGTGATTTTGAGGTTGTAGCGGGCTCAGTTTAAAAGCTAGAGTGAAGATACTGGTACCAACCATGTCATACTAGCTTATCATGAAGGAGGCTAAATAACACTCCAAACTTGCGCTAAAGTTTGGCGAGGAAAAACTGGCATGGCCATTTTCAAAGGGGTCCCTTGACCTCTGACCTCAAGATATGTGAATAATAATGGGTTCTATGGGTACCCACGAGTCTCCCCTTTACAGACATGCCCACTTTATGATAATCACATGCAGTTTGGGGCAAGTCATAGTCAAGTCAGCACACTGACACACTGACAGCTGTTGTTGCCTGTTGGGCTGCAGTTTGCCATGTTATGATTTGAACATATTTTTTTATGCTAAATGCAGTACCTGTGAGGGTTTCTGGACAATATTTGTCATTTTTTAATGTTGTTAATTGATTTCCTGTAATAAATATGCATACATTTGCATAAAGCAAGCATATTTGTCCACTCCCATGTTGATATGAGTATTAAATACTTGACAAATCTCCCTTTAAGGTACTTTAAGATACATTAATTTGCGATTAATCGCGATTAACTATGGACTATCATGCGATTAAATATTTTAATCGATTGTAAGCCCTAATTTTATTGTATTGTTAAGATGCTAAATGGTACTAGAATCCTAAATGCCTTTTGTTTGTGTGCTACTATCTCTGCCTCTACATTTATTTCGTACATCACTTGCGCCAAACTGACTTCCTGTGCAAAGTGCCACTCTGCCCGCCGTGCTCAGATTATGAAAAAATTATTAATAATTTTGGATCCTACATATCTAAAGAGCATATTTACCTCACGAAAAACAAAACAGCATAAACTGATTTATATTATATTCTTTTAAATTATTATTATTATTTTTTCTTTGCTAGAAACGTGTGGCGGGCCAACTTTGGCCTGCGGGCCCCACTTTGGGCAGTCCTGGTTTAGAGACTAAATCTCCTAAAATAGAAATAAACAGAAAAATGAAATGAACCTATTTAAAAATATATTTAAAAGACTATACTCTATGTGTTTCAGTAACAGATACTGTGAGACACAGATTTGCATTTTGAGACTCTGCTCTTCGTGTCAGAAGCAGCTGTATTGGGTTGTCTCTAATTTTTTAAATAAAAGGTAATACAGTGTCTTCTACGAGTTACTTGATTCTGCTTTTCAGCCCAGAGCTGCTCACACTGGAATTCAACTAATTAGTACTTCTCTCTGACGCGCTTGGAGGAGTTCATGTGAAAAAGAGAGGTCATATAATTATAGCCCTGGGAAAACCCTGGTCTCTATGTGTGTAATAGTGTGTGAGTGTCTGTTTCTATGTGTGTGTATATGTGCGTAGCTGGCTATCGTTATGAGATTCTGTGTTGTGTGGTTTTATTTGCATGCTCAGCCTTTTTGCGAGTCGACCTCACTCACTTTCTTTATTTGCCAGTATGATGAAATAGGACTTAAACTCTCTCTTCTGGCTGTAGCTCCAAATTATAAATTATACTTCTCGCCTCGGGACCCAAATCCATTAAAAAAAAAGAAACCTCTTTTGTGGGAAGAAACAACTGAGGAAACAAAACCCAATACTTGCTTGAACAGAAAAAAACAAACAAACAAGAAAATAACTCTCCAAGGAGAAAGCAATCCGGGGCCTCCTTAATCTTCTTGAAAGAGCTCAAAAACAAGCATTTACTACAACAGGAAACACCACAATTAATAAATCAATTAACTCACAGCAGGGGTTCATCTGTGTCTCAGTAGATAAATATAGTAATTTAACATGGCACAAATATAAATAAACAGTCAAACGAATGAATATCTGCAAAAACTGCTCAGAAACAGCTCAAAAAAGACATCACAAACCCCCCTCTGCCTATCCCACACTTGGTACATTCCAGGAGGAAAGTGAATCCTAATTGGCTGGGTGTGGTTTGTCACTTCCTGGTTCTAAAACAGAGCAGGTGCTGCAGATCAGGAGAGGTAACAAACAAACAAATCGATGAAATAAAGATGTTTTCTGACTAAGAAGCAGTACAAAATGTCTCTAAAACAACAAAGACAGAATATCAAACAGCACATTACCAAACAACAGTCCTCAATATGAAGAAATGATTTAAAATGAGGATGCATTTTGATGTAGGACTTTCTCTGTTTTCTCTCCAGCATGTGGAAGGGCCTGAATGTCAACTGCACAGACAGCACAGGATACACACCTCTACATCATGCGTCACTTAATGGACACAGGTAAGACTGTTTTTGTGTCTTTTATGAGTATTTATATGTGACCATATACTATGTATGTATTATGTATTGTATTATCTACATTTTGGCCAGGTCTCTCTCTCTCTCTTGATGATGCATTTTAAAGGTCCCATATTGTAAAAAGTGAGATTTTCATGTCTTTTATATTATAAAAGCAGGTTTAAGTGCTTTATAAATACTGTTAAACTATCAAAACGCTCAATATACGGAGAAATACACACAGCCCGTATTCAGAAATTGTGCGTTTGAAACAAGCCGTTAGGATTTCTGTCCATTTGTGATGTCACAAATCTACAATATTTAGACCCATTACACGGTTTTAAACGTAAACATTCTAAATGTGTCCCAGTTTATTTCCTGTTGCAGTGTATGTGAATGACATCAGCTGACAGGAAGTAAACATGGACCCGAACTGTTGCCTAGCAACGCAATTCCGTTGCGATTCCGTTGAAATGCACTAAAACGGAGCGTTTCAGACAGAGGGTAAATACAGGTATATTCAGGCAGACAGTATGAGGAAAATAAAGTGTTTTTTGAACATTGCAGCATGTAAACATGTTATAGTAAAAACACAAAATACAAGTATGAACCTGAAAATGAGCATGATATGGGACCTTTAAGAGACATCCTGATTGTCTTGTCCACTTGGGAGCAGCAGAAACAAGCTGTAAACACAACATTGACCTCTTAAATTAATATTGCGAACTTTTCAGCAAACAGCTCCTTATTTAGTTACAACATCCAGCATTTACGGAGCAGCATTATCATTAATTTGGAGTCATGTTTCTGGACACCTGATGAATCACTCTGAGTCACTTTCTTTTAACTGTTAGCTCATGTTTTGGTCTCCTGTGGGAAATAATCTAACGTTATATCTGGCTCTATTAGCTGCTAATTGATCCATTATAGTTCACCATTTAGTCTCTAACTATGTTTGTCTGCCAGCTGATGTTGAGCAGGTAGTCTACAGTGGGTTTTAAGAGCTCTTTTATCAGTGACACCTGCGGACCAGCGACACCAAATGATTAAAAATGGAGGAAAACGTGGCACTTAATAGTAATTTCTGTTTTTGTAACAGTGTTGTGGAGGTAGTAATAAGAAAGTGAAGCGTTTTAGAGACCACAGTAACCTGTTGGAAATATAACGCGTTGAGGACATCGTCAGTTATATCTGTTATCCAAAGGAAACTATCCTGAACCTGACTGTGGAGTTGGCAGAAGTACTGAGCCCTACTAACCTATATTAAGAAGTCACATAATCTCAGCTCTGCTACAAGGTCTGCATTTTATGCTTCTGGTAGTTTTGGTATTGTTGGCTGTGTTAACTGAATTTTCCAGTAAAATGTCCTTGTAACTGCTGGATTAAGCCATACTGCCATACAAATCTTTCTTTGAGAGACTGGCCCCCTGGTGATAACTCTTTGTAGGTTCCAGCAGTCCCAATGTTTTCACATTGTCCTTTGATACGTTATCGTTAACCTATTTATTATAGCCATTTTAGATAAAGGTTGAATGCATAAATAATCAATCAACTTTTCAGTCTTGTGTATAGACTGGTGGCAGTGCATTTCAGAGTTCATTTGTGTTTTCAAAAGGCTTCATTAGATGAAGGGTCGCAGAAATTAGAAAACAGTGTTTTTGCACTTAAAGGGACTGTTTGTAAGAATCAGAAATGCTTGTTAACAGTGACACCTGTGGCCGTTAAGTCAACAAAAGTCAGCGTCGGGCTCGCGCTTGTGCTCGCTCTACATAGACATGAACGAGCATCGCTCAAAACAGTGAGGCGACACACGTCAGCTAAAACCACAATATCACTGAAGTTACAAACAGTCCCTTTTAAAATGCGTTCACATAATCACATTAAAACAGTTTGACATTGTTCCAGGGTCATGACACCCCTGTACTCTCAAAATGAGTTCTCCATTATAGTCTAAAAATACACAATATTTCTGCAAACTGCGTGTCTGCGTCTGCACAGAGCTACCTCGCAGCTTCCTTTCTTCACCTGGGCCCCGCTGAGAAATCCGTTACACAGTGTGGATTAGCTGCGAGCCTGACCACTATCCCAGCTTGGTGGAACTGAAGGATTAGTCCTGTGTTTTGGGGGGAATTATGTGGATTTCCTCCTTCAGATCAACTGGAGAGGAGAGGAGAGAGAGGCAGAGAAAACTGCAACCTCAGAGTGAAAATTAGGCCGCCGACAAGAAAGCTCCAGGGGAATGATTTAACGTTTAGGTGGGAAAGTAAAAAAGAGAATTAAGATATAGACAGAAGAAAAATGGCAACAGGCGGTGCTGTATTCAGAGATTTGTTATTCAGGCTAAATTGTTTTTTGAGATCATTTTAATCATTTTTTAAAAAGCCTTTTGCAAGAAGTTGAATATTCTCATATTTGACCCTGAGATCCTCCCAGTGTGATTTTGCTGTTCAACCGCCACTTAAACCTGAGTGAATTATATAAACATATAATAAATTATTAATTAAGTTCATTAAGCATCTCGCTGCTGCTCCTGGGAGAGGTTTTGCCCTTCTCTCTCCTCTGTTTCTCCCCCTGACATTTCAAATGCAAATGAAGCACTTCACCTTTCCTCCTCAGAGAGAGGTGACAACTTCAGCTGGAGACTTCCTAATAAGAAACAGTATCGCTGGCATTATTACTGAGCAGCGGCTTCACTGTAAATGGATTTCCAGCACAAACCCAGGCACTATGATTCGTCGCTCTATGTGTTTGTTTTTACTTTATTGTGAGGGAAACATGGAGGTGTTTTGTCTTCTCTAAATTGTTGATCATTTCCAGTTGAACTCTGTGCTATCTCGGTGGTATACTGAGGGATTTACTCATAACACCGTAAATCCCTCCATGACCTAAGCCTGGTTTAGACTAGGTGCTTCAAGTAGGTGCCAACTTGTTGCTGGCCGCATCACATGGCTGCATGCTCCGCTATGAAGGCTGCAGATCTAGGAGGAAACACAAAAGTAGATAGGACACCGCCATGAAGTAGTGAAGCGTAACTTGTCTAGCACAAACTGTAATATAAATAATTTGAAGTCACATGTACATGTTGATATATATAAACCAGATTTTTGAATATCAAATGTAGCCAAGATTGGGGAGACAAAACAGGACGTGATTTAGTCTTTTAGATAAAAAGATAATTCTGTAGAAAATAGCACCAAGGTTGCAGAATATGAGTGCTTGGCAAGAGAAAAGGCAGCTCACGACCATTTTCATCATGTATTTTGATTTTAATTATGGTTTCATTCCTTCTGGGATGTATGTAATGTTCAGTGAAATTATTAATTATGCAGTATATAGAAGGGTTGCATTGTACTGTATGTTCCAAAGTGAAAAATGTATTATTGGTGCAGTAAAATATGTGGCGTTCTCAAGGTTGATAATATTCCATGATACAGATTTAAACTCTGCTTCTGCTCCTTCCATCTTCCGACGTGTTGATATATTGACCTGTGTATACATCCGTCTCTCTCAGGGAAGTGGTGCTGAAGCTGCTCCAGTTTGAGGCGTCCACAAACGTGGCCGACAGCAAGGGTTGCTTCCCGCTGCACCTGGCCGCCTGGCGGGGAGACGTGGACATTGTCCGCATCCTTATCCAACACGGAGCCTCGCAGTGCCGGGTCAACCAACAGGTAAACGCCGTAATAATCCTTTTAAAAACCTTCATCTTCCACCTGTTTTATGAATTCTAGATTTTATTAGAACTGCACGATGTCTTTTCTTCAGTCCAGCGTGAGGCCATAATCCCACAATTACTTTATTGAATTTGAACCACAGTTATTAAATTGGTTATAAAAAGTATTTTCTTTTGTCTGCTTACAGTCCATTTGACTACCGGATTGTCGGTACAGGAGGTGTAAACAGGACTGTCAAATATTTTTTATAAATTAGTCTTTGAAGCAGGAGGGTAAAATAACACAAACTAACTGATCGAAGCAGCGGTAGACCAGCGACTCACATGTTCTGCGAGGTAAAATTGCAGTTTTTTTCAGTGGAGTCTGGTTGCTTTGGCGAGAGCATAGATAACGGCTTCAGTTCCCCATCAGAAACAGACTGTATAGCTGTCTCACAGCAAGGTAAACTGACGAAAATATATTCTAAATACAGCATACTCTCATGTTGATTTTTTTTAGGTGGGCCTTTCTTTTAGGTGGCTAAAATACGTTTTGTTGCTGGCCCCATCCACAGCAGCACATTGCTTTGCTTCTGTGCAGTAACTCCTGACTGCTTCTCCAAACTGGGGGTGTACTGACCGTCATCTACTGTAATTAATGCACTGACAATGGATAAGTACCTCATGCAAACCCACTTTGTAATACCCGAACTATCCCTTTAAGCTATATTGCTACTCTTTTTGATTGCAGCTGCTTGTTAATTGTTAGTGCATCATGCTGCTGCCAGTGTTGGTGTAATCCTTTTATTAGGGTCTCTTCGGGTCAACCATATTCTGTATCAGCTCTGAACGCCTCTGGCTCTGACCTCGGACATCTCTCTGAGAGAAGACTCAGAGGAGCATCATCAAAATTTTATGTCTGGATTTCTGTAGCTCGGAGAAGCCCAGTATTAGTTGTGTGTCCTAGAAACTGAAACGATACATCAATCTAACCTTTGTTCATGTGCTATAGCCTCCACTTACATGTTAAATGGCCAATTGTGTCTGAAAGAAACACGTTCCCGGTGTGCTGTAACCAGAGCAAGAAAGGTCTCATCAGCTAAATTAAAGTTGAGTTCTTCTTCTGTTGTATTTCTCGGGGCACTTAAACCAGCGCTGCTGCTACAGGTCGTCTCGTTATGGCTCCTGTCCAACAGAGCCGATACTTTACAGTTCCCAGTGATCTCTCTCTGACAGGCGGGCGAGCGTTTCAGCTCTGGGAGCATTTCAGCCTGCCACTGCTGTCATTCCTCATCAGCAAAGATGACCTTCTCCTCCTCCCTCACTCATTTTTTGTCCATCTCTGCCGCTTGCAGCATGTTGATGATGTCACGGCTCGCTGATGCGCTGTCATTTGAAGATGAGGCACATAGGAAGTGTTGGCTAAAATGTTGATGTCTTCTTTTTTTAATATTCCTACTCCTGGTGGCGGTGCAGTAATGGACCCCCGCAGGTTATTGGAGCGTTATTTACTCTGCATAATAAGCACATTTTGCTCTGTCGCCATTAGCCAAATCGTTTCCCTCCGAGAGTTGTTAGAGCCTAATTGTTTGCCGTGATAAATGGCGTCCCTTGCCCCTGAAATGAAGAGGTTAGTCAGCAAGTGAACACGGGTAATTTTCGTTTTTCTTTTTTTTTTACACCGTCAATTATTTGTAGAGCTGAGCGAGCTGCTGTGCAGGCAGCGTGGACACACACAGGGTGGGAGATGCTGATTGAGAAGATACTGTACATAGATGCTGACTTCAGTGCACAGTCAACGTGTGTTAATGTGTGTGTGTGTGCTCTTTGTTTATGAAGAAGATCTCCTGTCACATGCTTTTAGACTTTGTCTAGTCAGTCTCTTCTGGTATATCTGTGTTTTCGTGCTGTTTTTTGATGAATTTCTACAACACATTTCAGCAATGCTGTTTCTGTGTAGGAGGCGAGACTTGCTACTGTAGCTATAAGGCATAGCTTTACAGTCAAAGAAAGTTAAAAATGGAGACGGACTAATGCTGCTGTGTCCGTATTTGGTGTGTTGTGCACAAAATAACTCTGCAAAGAGGATGTGTGTTGTCTGCTGCCAAGATATGCAAAGATACAAGCTGTGACTGCATCACAGTTTTGGTCTGTTGAGTAACCGAGGACCAATGAGAGGTACATTGTTGCATATTTACGTAATTATTGTGAAACGCCATATGCATTCCTTAATTAACCCTGTCCTGACTGTAAATACATTTGAGAGCTAAAAGAAAGAGAAAATTATATTTTTTATAGGGCTGTTAAAATAACGCAAAATCGTTTTAACGCCACTAATTTCTTTAACGCATTAACACAATTGATCATTCGGAGGTTGTAGCAGGCTCAGTTTTTAAGCTGGAGTGAAGATACTGGCATCATATGAAACTAGAAAACCAAAAAAATCCAATCGGTACCAACCATGTTATACTAGCTTGTCATGAACAAGGTTAAATAATGCTATGAAGTTACGGGTAATTTTTGGTGAGGAAATACTGGCATGGCCATTTTCAAAGGGGTCCCTTGACCTCTGACCTCAAGATATGTGAATGAAAATGGGTTCTATGGGTACCCATGAGTCTCCCCTTTACAGACATGCCCATTTTATGATAATCACATGCAGTTTGGGGCAAGTCATAGTCAAGTCAGCACACTGACACACTGACAGCTGTTGTTGCCTGTTGGACTTCAGTTTGCCATGATATGATTTGAGCATATTTTTTATACTAAATTCAGTACCTGTGAGGGTTTCTGGACAATATTTGTCATTGTTTCAGGTTGTTAATTGATTTCCAATAATAAATATATACATACATTTGCATAAAGCAATCATATATGTCTACTCCTATGTTGATAAGAGTATTAGATACTTGACAAATCTCCCTTTTAAGGTACATTTTGAACAGATAAAAAAATGTGTGATTAATTTGCAATTAATCGTGATTAAATATTTAATCAATTGACAGACCTCTTCATTATTAAAAAAAAAACAGAGCTGTTTTAAAGTCATTCAGCATTTCATTACACTGTCTTTGAATGAATTCAATCATATCAATTTATAAAACAACCTTTAACATAACCTTTTTTCACATGATTTTTTAAAATAACATGCTTCAAAAGCCTTTTCAGTTGCAGAAACTGATGTTTGGCCAATGAATCGGTGCATCCCTATTTATTACGACACTTAGATATTCAGATCTCACAGGCTGAAAAGTGAGCTTGTATTCATGTGCATCTGTCAAATGAAAGGGGGAGAGGAAGCTGTTATAAATTCTCATATAACACCTCACTTGTTAAATCATCTAATTACACTGATCAGCCTCTCTTGTATCTCTCTTTGTATCGCACATGTCACTTTGAGTCTTGTTTATCAACAAGCTGGAAATGACTGGTTTTATCTACCCCTGTTATCATCACTTTTCATCTCTGCGTCTGTATAATAAAACACCGGTGGAAATGCTACAGAGCTCACATAAGTCTGTCACACGGTTGCACACACAGACACACACACAAAGACTCCAGCATGACTGCACAATCTTAAGGCTGCAGTGTTTAGCTTTGCCTTGAGCACTGACTTTTGCAAAACACCGGTTTAGCACCGATTTTAAATTATGGTACCTGTGCGTTTTATAATGCTGCATGATGCAGTTATGTCCGTGTCGGGATACAGTTGTTCTCGGCTCGCAGCCATAAATCCGAATGCAAGATTTATGGCATGTTAGTGTGTTTACGATGCCTTTGCTCCGTATTTCCCCCACTGTCTGTCTTGTCTGCTGCAGACAGCAGGGCCGGCATACATTAGGTTGATATACTGAGTCCCCCACACGCTCACACCCATCATCCAGACTTACAGCAGCAAGCCATTGGCTGCACATTACGATATTACTCTGCCCACGCACGCCATTACTCGTGTCAGAGGTTGATCGTATATGTAGCCGTGTGTGCGCAGCGTAGTGACTCCAGAGGCTGTTTGTCTTAATAGCTGCTCTTTTCTTGCATGATCGAGAGAAACACTATATTTGTGCTCACCTTTTGTACACGAGGTGACAAATAGGGACACGAAGGCCGTGGAAGAGGACGCAGGAGGGAGCTGTAATGAGTGCGAAAGGGCTTGAGAGCATGAAGGATGCAAAAGAGAGGTAGGGGAAGTGTGTAGGTGGGCCTGTTCTTACTCTGCAGCCAATAGAGGATTAATGGAGGTTAGTAGATGTTATTAGTTGGCGATAAACCAGTTCCAGCCCACTGTTTACGGCCTAATTGGTCCCAGTTGTTCCCATTCTCAGCTGTTTTTGTTTATTGTCGGAGCGCGTGTATGTACGAGAGGAGGTGGAGGCAGTCTGACTGGAGGAGATGATTATAACATACTGTGTGTGCATGTTTTATTGGTATGTGTGAGAGACAGTGAGACGGTGATAGATGGTGAATGATTGCTTGTTTACTTGAGGCTTGCACTCTGCTTGCAGGGCCAAGCACGTCGTTTGAGGACTGAGGCGCTGTTTGTTGTGATCTCTCCTTCTCCCACTCAGATTGACTCATGAACTGATGCCTCACTTTAGGTCTGTACCTAAAGAGAACAGTTAAAAATAAGTATTTTTAAAGGGCAGGTCCATTATTTTGGGTATTTTTTTTAGGTTTTTATATCATTCTATAGCTTATGCATTAAAATACGAACATTCAAATTTTGGTCAAAGTATGTATGTTTCAGCATCAAAATGCTATTTTCCCAAGCCCTTCTAAAAACTTTTTCCCACGTGACCTGACGTAGGTTTCCGCATGATGATGTTGCTACATGTACAGTTTATATACATCCTTATAGTCAGACAGTAGTATCGGCACGGAAGCTAAGCAATGTACTGCTGTGTGGACGCCACGTTAGTTCAGACCCGAAAGTCACACAATAACACAAACAAACTAACCGATCAATGCAGCGGTAGACCAGCAACTCCTGTGTTCTGTAATGTAAAATTACTGTTTTTGTCAATGGAGTCTGGTCTAGTGAAGACAGATATAACGGCTTCAGTTCCCTATTGGAAATGACTGTCTGATGGCGAGGTAAAGCGGTGAAAATATTCTAAATATAGCATACACTTAAACTGATACTGATTTTTTTTTTTAGGTGGCTAAAATAAAACATCCGCTTTACCTCGCCGTCAGACGGCCCTTTCCGACAGGGAACTGAAGCCGTTATAACACGCTCTTCAAAGCCACTAGACTACATTCACAAAAGCAGTAATTTTACCTAAGTGGGTGTATACATACAACCCCACTTCAAAAAATTCAAACTAACCCTTTTAGTTATTTCCAAATTTAGCACATCTAACTTTGACTCCGCTAGAGCTAGTGGTCACATTATTCATAACCTTAATGATTAGCTTCATGATTAGCTTACTTTGGTAACCTACGTCACTGCTTTTTGCAACGGCTGAGTGGGCGTTTCCATTTGAAAAAACGGAACAAGTTAAAGTTCATATTAGCCTGAACCATAAGATGCACAAAGAATGGCCTGTGTGCTTCAGTAGTCCGTTTTTTACAGCTGCACTTACTCTCAAATAAAAAGGAAGAAGCTTGCCCCTTGACCTGTTTTTGTAGACAGTTGGTCATACAGTAGATCATCACATCCCTTTAAATGATCTTACAGTCCCACAGTGTCTGTTACCTGTATTGAACTGAAATAGATGAGAGAGATGGGAGTGACTGAGCCTTCATCCAGTGTGTGTTACAGTCTAATAATTCTACATCCCTAAACCAGTAAACTGAGGGTCCGTCTGGACTTTAGAGAAGTAAATGGAGCAACAAGGCGAACCTCGTTAAAACGCTTGTTATTAGTACCCTGGGCCAAGACAAAAGGTACTTACTAAAGAGAATTTAAAACAGCTTTTGTACACTTAAATTTTACAATTCTTCATTCGGCCTTCATGGGACCACATAAGCATTTTAAAAGATGAGGAAGTCCCTGAGTGGCAGAGCTCACTATAAAGCTGTGGTCAACAGTTCCACCTGTCTCGTCTGACAGAAGTGTCCTTCATACACCTCTCAGCCTTCTTCTTCAAATGGTTCTTTACAAGTACCATTTTGAGAAACTCTTCATGGAAGTGTATTTAAGGATGCTCCAGCATTTGAGGATCAGCCACTGAAAAGCATCACATCACATCACGCTGCTGCGGCAAAAATCAAATCTAGATGACAACAAATAAGCAAACATACTGTAGATGCCATGAAAAGGATAATGTGAATGTTGTCTCCTGCTTTAGAAAAGGTTCCTGTTTTGTCTCTTGTCTAGGGCTGACCCGAATGCTTCGAATGCTTCCACCGTTGCCATGGTAATCAACCTTCAAATCAGCATTTGAATGCTTCGTTTTTAGTTTATTTTTTATATATAAGTATGTAATAATAAAGTATAAATTCCAAAATAGCCCATGAAATAAGGAATAATCCCACAGCATTATTCACTATTGATATTCGACATTAATTATTATTAGTTATTCTTAGATTGGTATCGCTGTTTGTTATGTGTAGAGGTGTGTGTGTGTGTGTGTGTACAGTAGCGCGGCAACTGCAATGTCCCAAAGCTTCGATTACCTTCGAAAGTTTCTCAAAAAATGGTATTCAGGACAGCCCTACTCTTGTCCCATATTTATACATATAATGTTATAACAAAATATAGGAGAAAAAAACATGTTTAAAGTAATGGATTACCCAACCCAAGCAAGAAGGGCTGGGCGATATGGCCAAAATCTTCACGATATAGGTCATTTCATATCTCGATACGACATATATCACAATATAGCATGATTTCTGGTAATTTAATAAATAAATAACCTCACGGTAAAGCCTATTTTTGTATACTCTTGTGTGAATTAAATACTTGACAAATGAAAAGTACTGAATATTTTCTCATTTCAAGAACTTGAGAGAAAAATAAACATAAAAAATTTAAGTGATATTATTGAGAAAAAATAAATAAATATAGGGCTAGTCTATAGTGTGATAGAAACAATATGGAAAACTATATATGCTAGACATTTTTATATCGTTTTGATGATCAAATTCAATTTGATTACTTTATGGTGACTCATGATGGACACCTAAAACCCATAGACCCCCAGAGTACCCCAAAATGCAATTTTAAGAGATTTCAGCTTAAGAGTCAACCAACTGTGTCGTACCATGGCGTCTCGCTCGGAGTCTTTTTGGCCCCCAGGATTTGAACCAGCAGCACTTAAAATAACAAGCGCCCAGACAGAGTATGTTGACTGACTAATGATGACACATTTTACCCCAAGGCACTCGCCCAAAGCAAAGCTGGATTATAAAGATTATTTTGCTTGTGCCTGACCGTGGCAGTGTGAGGGGACAGTTGAGGGACGAAGAGCAGATGTGTGTGTGTGTGTGTGGGAACCAGCAGAAAAACCTCTGGGCTTCCTCTGTTCGGGGCCTCTGGACTAGTCAATTTAAGGGTTATTCTGTGTGTGTATGTGTGCGTGGGTGACTGACTAGGTCAAGTATGTCCCCCCTGTGCTGCAGATATACCCCGAGAATGTTTTCTTTTCCATAAACAGAAGGACGGAGGGGTTACACGACTCCTTTCACTCGCCTCTTTGTTCTCCCACAGGAGGAAAAAGGAGATCAGCGGCGCAGAATCAAGAGAGATAATAAGAGAGATTAGAAAGATGTTGTATGTTGCACCATCTGTGCTTCAAATGTGGCGTGCACATGTGTGGACACACGCATGCATGAAATACTTCCTGCAGGCTTGTCTCCAGGTGCAGCAAAGCCTTCTGGGACGGTGTGTGAACTAAGGCAAAAGTTAAAAGGTCATGAGTTTGCTCGCCTGCTGTGCGTTTCCACGAATGTCTTTCTATGTGCGTTCATCTCACAGTCGTGGTAATCCCATGCCCCTATCATGCACACAAGTTGCTACCACACATGAAAATGAAACCATGTGAGAACACAGGCCACTACGAGAAACCGCCCTGGGAAAGTCCTTGCTCAAACATGGCCTACCGCCATGCCCGCCGCCGCCGCCGCTGCCAAAACACACACAGTCACACGAGGCCATAGGATGTTTTCTTATGAGTAATGTGTTTACAAAAAGTGTTATGTCATATGTTTTCCCCCCGCCTGACACTCCGTCGGCTTAATTAAAGTTAAGTAAAAGAAAACTGATTCATCTCATTCAATCAAAACAAAACTGCAGCCCTGAGTGATTCATGCGAGCCGAGAGCAGATTGTGTGTGAGCGTGTTAATCGAGGTGTTATATGTAGACACGGAAAAACATTTTTCCTCTTTGGCACTTTAGCAGAAAAATGTAAATACGGTTCCTCTTTAAGTTGTTAACCCTACAGGGAGATCAGTGTTCAAATATCAACTACAGCAGCAACCCCAGAGCTGTTAGGGATGTTGTGTCTTTGCTCAAGGGAACTGCAGCGGTATGAATCCTTTTCAAAATGACACACAGGTCACTCTTTAACCATCAGGCCGAGTCTACTGCCCCTCTGAACTTCCCCCAGGCTTATAAAAGCAATCCAATTTGACAGAAGCTCATTTCTTTGAATTCCTTTTATTGAATTCTTTGCGTCTTTTTATCCATAAATTTCACATAATCAGAGTTGGTTTTCACGACACTGGTCAAGGATAAAAAATAAATAAAAAATGTATTTAAAGATGTTTTTCAAATATGATAAAGTATCAAATCAGTTGCAGTGTACTGAGTGGAGCTCAAGACTGCAAAAAGGGTGAAAATGCAGTAATCAAAATCATGTTTTATGTTTGAAATAATTAAATTTGATCAGTGAATGATAAATATTTGACTTTTGCATAGAAAGATCCAGTAATAAGGTCCCTTATATGTAATTGTAACTTTGCCTGAAGGTTATCATTTTAATTTTATACTGTAATTAATAAAACATAAAATATGAACAGATAGCACTATAAGCAGGTGTCAACAGTCACAATCACAGTTTTAAAGTCGATACAGTGTAGGAAAATGTTTAAAAGCTTCATGATTTTAGTGAAAATTGAAATGATAAATCGATTAGTTGATTAGTTGGCCACGATTTTCATTAATTGTTTAAATAATTTATTAAGTAAATGCTTTTCTTTTCTTTGTTTTACATTATTAAACTGAATATATTAGGGTTGTTGGATGTTTGTCGAACAAAAAGAGACATTTGAAGTTGCCACATTGGGCTCTAGGAAACGTGTGATGGCCATATTTCACTATTTTTTGACATTTTATAGACTAAACTATTAATCCATTAATCAATGAAAGTAGTTGGTAGCTACAGCCTGATATAATAGTGCCTACAGGGAACTTGCAAGTTATAAAAATACAAATTGAAACTTGGCATCATAAAAGAAAATCACAAAATTGGCACCAACAGAGCATATTGGCAGCCGTCATACCAGTTATCAATTAATTATTTCCACACAATTAAATGTAGATATGTTCAGCCAAATATTTGATAGACAATTTGATCATTTTCTGTATTTAGGGTGTGGACTTCACTTCTTATTGGGAGTGTGAGCGATGGATCAATTGGCTTTGAAATGTGGATTGTTGCTTTCTTCTTTCTCTTTCTCCCCTCAGAGTCTTTCCTTCATGCTCCATCATCTCCTTCTTGTCTTATCTTCTCAGCTCTCTTTGGCATTCACTCCTCTTTGCCTCGGGTACTTCATTCACTTTCCATGTTCACTCTCTTAATAACTGCTCTGTTTTCTTCTTCTCCATCTCTAACTCGTGGCTTAAGGCTAAAACAGATGTAAGGGAAGCAGGAACCATGTCTCTGCTGCTCCTTCTCTTTCCACCTCTCATTCTAGATGGTATAGTCTTGTATGATGTGCTGAACGATTTTATTCACACATCTTTGTTAAAAATCTAGTTTTCCCGTCCTTTTAGGCTGAAAGAAACAATGGTAATTTTATTAGTTTATCTTAAATTTTAAAAAGCAAAAACAATACAATACATTACTACAATTAAAGTCAAATAGATCTTGCTTATATAAGGAGATATAAACTATGATGATAGCTATGATGTAGCTATTGTCTAATCTATTTATCAAAAGAGAATAAGACGTTTGCTAACATTAGCTTTGATTCCCACTCATCGGCACTGCCGGAGCTGTCACTGCAAAAAATAAATGCACCTTAAATTTCTTTCTGGTATTTCAAATTTTGACCAAATAAATACAGAAGAAACAAACAATATGTTTTTTGACTTCTTAGAAAAAATCAATTTTAATTTCAGTTAGGGCTATAAAACGTCAGAAAATGGTGAGAAATGTTGATCTGTGTTTCCAAAACCCAAGATGACGTCCTCA
This sequence comes from Hozukius guyotensis, assembly GCA_916700995.1. NCBI lineage: Eukaryota > Metazoa > Chordata > Actinopteri > Perciformes > Sebastidae > Hozukius > Hozukius guyotensis. The sequence continues at coordinate 41,426 of CAKALU010045391.1, forward strand.
AATGTCTTGTTTTGTCCACAACTCAAAGATATTCAGTTTATTTAAGAAGCTGGAATCAGAGAAATTTGACTTTTTCTTTCTTTAAAAAACACTCAAACCGATTAATTGATTATTAGAATAGTCGGCGATTAATTTAACAGTTGACAACTAATCGATTAATCGTTGCAGCTCAAATTTCAGTTTGACTTAAAGATAAAAGACATAAAACGGTGAATAAAAGCAAGAACAAACAGCAGATGTAAAATGTTCAGGGATAATGTACATTGAGCCAGTCATTGTTGTGAAATAAACCCTGACAGGGTGATGCAGGTTTATTTCACAACAATGACCCGCTCGCTGTACATTATCCCGCTTATTACACGGCTACTTACTTAAAAAATCAATAATTTGACACAAAAACGGTCCGCCAGAGTCCGACATCACAACTGCGCCCATAGCAACGGTCTGTTATACATAGCAACTGTCTGTTATACATAGCAACGGTCTGCTGTAAAGAAATAACAGACCGTAGAATGCCATGATTGACCAATCAGAATCGAGTATTCAACAAAGCCGTGCAATAAGCTTTTTTTTATTTACTGCGTATATGCTGTATACTTGGAAATCTACAGATGGATCCATTTGAATAAGAGACGGCAAGAGTGAGAAGGAGAGAAACACTTTCACCTTGTGCGTCTGGTGTTGTTCAGTCTCCATTTATTTACCCAGCTGTCCCCAGGCAGCGCGCTGAGCTGCTGGGATTACGAGACGCTGTAACGTAGACAGAGCTCATCCTGCATATCAGTCCATCGGCATTAACACGGCGTAGGTTCAAACAAACACCTCTGCGCTTCATTCGCCCTGGTTTCATTTCAGCCCCGGCCTCTCTGATAAGGCTTATTGCTTATTTGCATGGATGTAGCCGTTTGTTTGGCCCCATGCGGATGAACTTAGATAACACTGATAGTGTTTACCATGGGAAATATGTGTGCACTGGTAAATGTACTGTAATACTGCAAGCGTGCAAGTAGATTGTGTGTGTGTCCTTCAGGATAATGCAGAGGATGCTGCATGGATTGTAAATCATAAACGCTAACAGATTCCTTCATTACGCATACCTTTTTTATATTGATGACCATTAACTGTGTATCAGCCATATATGCTGCTGAAAGAACTGACATCCATTTGTAATGGCATGTCAATAATGTGCTGCCATTCCCGTTGATGTGTCATTAGTAGATGGCTGTTGCTCAGGGCCCAATCAGCAACAATACACCGAATGCTAGATGATATCGGGAAGCTGTCAGAGCGAGCGTAATGGAAATATATAGCTCGCTCTGAGAACATGGAGGGATTTTCTCCCGCTCTCTCTCTCTCTCCTCTTCTTCTTCTTCTTCTCTATCTCCCTCGTCCTGTCACTCTGTGTCTCTGTTCATCTCTTTGTCAGTTTCCTTTCTGTCGGGGAATTGCGTTTTCCCTATCTAAAGCTGCGTGCGTGAGGCACAGCGGATTGGACTGACAAAGCTTTATTGTCCGTTTAAGGCTGCAGAGACACAACGGGTCAGCGGCAGCAGCAACAGTGGCTGCAATCTACATCCCGGTGGTTATCATATCATCATGGTCATCATATCCG
>CAKALU010045393.1:0-12396 GCA_916700995.1 Hozukius guyotensis
TCTCTCTCTCTCTCCACCTCTCACGTGCATGCTGCTCACTCCACACTGCAGAAGAGTTAGTTTAGCTCTGAGAATATCTAGTGAATGTTCAGTGGATGTTTGTGCAGAAATAACTGCTGCAGCTCCTCCAGACCAACAGAGGTTTCCCGTGTCTTGTGAAGTGACGGGGCTCCGCAGAGAGAAACGTTATCGTCTCCGACGAAAACTCCGGTGTCTCCCCCGCTCCCTCCGGCCGCGGTCGGGAGGCTGAGGCAGGAAAAGCCAACACTAGGATCAGCATTGATTCATGGAGAGACCTTCGTCTGGTCAGCTAACATTACTGCCAAGCAGCTGAAATATAGAGTGATATTGTGCTTTTAGCTGACGTGTGTCTCCTCACTGTGTTGAGCGATGCTCCTTCATGTCTATGTAGAGCGAGCACAAGCGCGAGAAACAGGACGCTGACTTTAGTTGACTTAACGGCAACAGGTGTCGCTGTTAACAAGACATTTCTGATTCTTACACACAGTCCCTTTAAACTGCTCTTAAACTGACTGCTGATTGACTGTTTTTTTCTGCTCTGAATCTAGAACTTTCTGCGCAACCAGAACAACAAGACGAACTACAATCTGGTGTGTGAGACTCTTCAGTTCCTGGACTGTATTTGTGGAAGCACCACCGGAGGCCTCGGGCTGCTGGGCCTTTACATCAATGAGAGTAATGTGGACCTGGTTCGCCAAACCCTGGAAACCATCACAGAGTACTGCCAGGGCCCCTGCCATGAAAACCAGGTAGGTGGAGGATCGGTTAGTTTACAGTTGACGATTTTCAAACACCAATATGTCGGCCGGTATTCCTCCATACAACATCGTATCAGTTTTGGTTTGATGTTTGACTCTTTTCTCTGTGTGAATCTCAGGCCTGTATTTGTTTTATGTCTAATGTGCATTCCCTCTATCTATAACCCTCTTATTGTTCCAGAGCTGTATAGCCAAGCATGAGTCGAACGGCATTGACATTATTATCGCCCTGATTGTGAACTCCATCAACCCCCTGGGGAAGCATCGGCTGGACCTCGTGCTGGTGCTCAAGGTGAGCAGCAGGTGCCTTTTGAGAGGCTCCTCGCTATGACGCACAGCCACTGAGAACCATTTACTATAGCAATACTCAACGCTTTACGTTCTAATAATAATAATTACATATAGTGCTAGAGACTGGGAACAAGATGACTGGAGGTAGTTTGACCAAGTCAAGTGTTTAAAAGAGCAATATGGCAAATAGATAGATGGATGGATAGATAGATAGATAGGAACTTTATTGATCTCGAGGGAAAATCAAGTTACCCGCATCACAGTTCCATAGTGCAAACATATTAGTAAAAAGACACAGGTAAGTAATACGGAGTATAAAAAAATATACCTGATATAAAAATACCAGGAGATGAAGAAACTGTTAAAGCTGAATATAGTGCAGGGTAACAACTGAGATACAGGACTATTAAAAATGTGAATAAAGTGCAGAAAGTGATATAGTGCTGGATAATAAAATATAGGAGATATAGATATTAAGAAATGTCAGATATGGGATATAATGCAGGATAAGAACTGAGGTAGAGAGTTTTTTTTAAACATAGACTAATGTGCAGAATAAAGCTGTTTATTGTTTGTAGAATACAGTAAAACGAGTCTATAAAGGTGCAGAGTAGAGCTGTTTGTAGTGTGCAGAATTAAAAAACAAATATGAAAAAATGCCATGTTTGAATGAATAAATGGAGCCGGGTTTACCTCCTACATTTGTTCACTACACGTTATGTCTTAAAGCTGTTGGATAAAATTACAATTTACATTCAGATGGTTTGATTCTGCAGTAAATTGCATCCATCAAGTCATTAATTCCTGTAGTTCCTGTAGTTCCTGTAGTTCCTGTAGTTCCTGTAGTTCCTGGAGTCTGTATTTGATCAAAATGTAAAAGCTCATCGGTGAAACCTTTATGTTGTAGAACAATGCCTCCAAGCTCCTACTGGCGATCATGGAGAGCCGCCATGACAGCGAGAACGCCGAGAAGATTCTCTACAAGATGAGACCCACCGAACTGGTGAGTGTGTGTCAGCGTGTGTGAATATGCAGCGAGGTCCCGTGTAAAACCTGTTTCAAATAAACTTCTCCTAACTTTTGTGCATCAGGTGGATGTAATGAAGGAAGCCTACGCCCAGGGTCTGGAGAGCGAGGAGGACGAGGATAGCGTCGGAGACCAGATCAAGCCCAGAGACGTCGGGCACAACATTTACATCCTGGCCCACCAGGTAATGAAAAAGCCTCCGCTTGTTTTTTGTCTGTGACAGAAGCATTATACTGCAGTTCCTCTTTCTTTTGTCTGTCTGACCTTCTGCCTTCCTCTGGGCCGTGCACACACTCAAAGTATGTGTGTGTGTGTGTGTGTGTGTGTGTGTGTGTGTGTCCACATGCATGCTCTTGTTTGAGTGTGTCCTCTGAGCTAAATGATGGAAGACTGCTCTTCTCTGAACGAATCGCTCTGTCAGTTTTCTAAAATTAGCTTTCAGGATGTGACTGTGGTTGTGCAGACAGGTGGGCTGTAGGTGTTCACTGAAGCAGGCGCTAGTCACTGTATCACTAAACAAATGTGCTTTGCCTCGTCCAGAGTATCAGCGGTAAAGCAATGAGACGGCTGTGTTGTGCCACTGAGGAGGTAGTTGTGTTGTGTGTGTGTGTGTGTGTGTGTGTGTGCATCTTTCTCTACAGTTCTTATCAGTTGCAGAGGGCAGACCGACCGAGTCTAGCGGGTTTTCACTTCTGCCTCTTTAGAGCCGAGTGTCAAACGGGGTATTTTTGTCCAAACAGCAGACTACTTTCATCATGACAAGGAAGTTTTACTGAAACCAAACACACACACACACACACACACACACACACACACACACACACACACACACACACACATCTCCGCTGATGACACACTGACTTAGACATGAGCTCATCAAATATGTTTTTGAAGATATTATCTGGTAGTTGCTCCTCGGGCTGCTGCCATTCATTGTAATTGGTGCGGTCGACGATTAGGAATGAATAATGAGTAAATAAACAAGAGTGAATGATGAGAAGTAGTTCATAGAAATGCACACAGTGAACTACTGCATACTGTAATATACAGTACTACTAATATACTATGACATACTGTAATATACTATAACTCACTATAATATACATAATATACTATAACTTACTGTAATATACTATAACATACTATAATATACTATAATATACTATAACATACTGTCATATACTATAACTCACTATAATATACATAATATACTATAACTTACTGTAATATATTATAACATACAGTAATATACTATAAAATACACGCCGGAGTTTTGGTCGGAGACGATAACGTTTCTCTCTGCGGAGCCCCGTCACTTCACAAGACACGGGAAACCTCTGTTGGTCTGGAGGAGCTGCAGCAGTTATTTCTGTGTGAGTGAAGGCAGGCAGAGGAGCAGAGTACAGCAGAGACTCCGGTCCTGGAGACCAAAGCTACGGTCTCCCCCGCGTCCTCCGACCGCGGCCAACACTGTTTAACAGACGGGCTTCACTAGATACAACCAAGAGGTTTTGGTGCTTCACTGTAGTTTGTGTTGGAGTCTGAGTCTGAACAGCGTAGCCACATGCGAGCGCGCATGAGACACCGACCAGCAATGATTTCTACGTGGAAGAAGTTACAAACAGTCCCTTTAACTAAATGATTTTGTTTGTGGATCCTCAGCTGGCCCGACACAGTAAGATCCTGCAGCAGAGCCTGAGGCCGGGGTCTGGGTTGGGGCCGGGGTCGGGGGTGGACCCCGAGAAGGATGACGCCCTCCATTACTACGCCAATCACACAGCTCAGATAGAGGTAAACCTCATCATCACCTCTGAATCTCTACAACGTTAATTACCAAGCACATCGCATTTTTTTTCTATCTCTCCATTAAAAGAATAACTATGAACTCATGATGAGGATTTATCTATTTTCCAGATTGTGCGTCACGACCGCACCATGGAGCAGATCGTGTTCCCGGTCCCCAACATCTGCGAGTACCTCACGGAGGAGTCCAAGGTGCGCGTGTTCACCACCACGGAGAGAGACGACCAGGGCAGCAAGGTTAACGACTTCTTCCAGCAGTTTGACAACCTCTACAACGAGATGAGGTGGCAGAAGAAGATCCGCAGTAAGTCTTTACATTCTGAATCCGGTGCTCGCAAAAATAATAATGATGGTGGCAGCAGAAGCGGGGCGGCGGCGGCAGGATGGTAAATCATGATTATCATCCAGAGTGTCTGGTTATTGTTATTTCCAGAATAAATTGAAAGGCCTGCAGCAACTTTGTGTGTGTGTGTTTGTGTGCTGAGTTTTGTGTCCGTGAACTTCCTGTTCTGTTTGTGCAGAAAATAAGGCTCTGTTCTGGTTCTCACGCCACATCTCTCTCTGGGGGAGCATCTCCTTCTACCTGGCCTGTCTGCTCAACATCGCTGTGGCTGTATTCTACCCTTTTGGGGATGATGGAGATGAGGGTGAGAATGTCTCATTTATTTATTTATTTTTTAAGAGGGTCGAAAAATCTCCTACATCACGATACACAGGCTGATACACAGACCTTTTTCACAGAAGACATTTCGACAGTAGGTGTAAATAATAAAATAAATGATGGCTGAATTCATTCAGCTGCTTGAGTTTCAGGGTGGTATTGTTGGCTCCATGCCATGATTTACTGGGACACTTGAATAGAACAGAGACATTGTTAATGCTATTAGTAACCACGCCTCTCCAACTATAACCAGTCAAAATATCTACTGTTGTTTTTCATAGGATTGACCCAAATGCTTCAAAGCTTCAAATTCGACTTCCAAATCACTATTCGATTTCTTTGCTTTTTACATTTTTTTTTATATATATATACAGTATAGTATGTAATAATAATCTATAAATCCCAAAATAGCCAATGAAATAAGGAGTAATCCCACAACACATCCCTTTTAGTGAACAATCTTAACTAAGGTAATCATAAATCATAATGTCTCTGTGCATAAATAAATGATAAACATCGTGTGAGTCTGTTCTGTCCTGCATGATAATTCCTGTATTTTTAAAAGTCGGGCTCCATCTTTCACTTCTCTGCCATGATGGCGAGCTAGACAACTTTCTCAAGTCACTCATGTGAGTGTTTTTTTTTATCCCGATCCGCGATATAATCCGATATCGTCCCGTCCCTAGAGAGCAGTTTTCAAATGTGAACACAGTGAAATAAAGCCACGGAAAGTCAGGGCTGTCCCCAATACCGTTTTTTGGGCTTCGAAGCTTCGGTAAGAAATATTTTAAGGTTTTCGAAGCTTCGCGGAGCGGAGTGGCGCGGGGCAGCGTGGCGCGGAGCAGTGTGGCGCGGAGCAGCGTGGCGCGGCAGACTGACATGTTCTTCTGTCTGTTTCCGTTTCAGCCGGGATAATCGTGACGTATTTTCACATCGTCCCAAAGCCTACCACTCTCCTCTGTCACCTGAGGTCGTGTTTATTTAAAGGCCCTACACACCCATTCACTTCACTTCACTTCGCTTCACTGAACTCTCCCTCACTCTCTGGTTGCACCTGTTGAGGTGGGACAGCTCAGATTTTAATCATCTTTATTGGTGTGTTGGTGACCTCATGTGACTCCCTGCGTCGGTCTAGTCAGTCAGGTTAGCAGAAAGCAGCTGTGTGGGACTGCAGAGACTTTAAGACACATATATTACTTTTTCTTACTTCATCTCTTTACATGTTATTTATCTGCAACATTGTCAGATTACATTCAGGTTTTGTTAAATGAATCACATTGCCAGCCACATCTGTCACATATTAACAGCAAAATGAGTTTAGTTATTGTATCTTTGTGAGATCAAATGTTTTTTTTTGTTGCGTGTGTTTCCTGATCTCCTGAAAGCTGTTTTGAGTGGTGAAGTTGAGGATCCCTACAGACCGCTGTTTGACATTTTACAGTCTTGCCTCTCATTGTGTTACGCTAAGTTAAGCTCTTAGCTCAGGTGAATAATTCATTAGAGAAATGCCACAACGTTTCAGAGCACCGATGTGAAACATAAGGCTGCAACTAACTAATTATTCTCATTGTTGATTAATCTGTCGATTATTTTCTTTATTAATCGATGAGTTGTTTGGTCTGTAAAATGTCAATCAGTGTTTCTCAAAGCCCAAGATGACGTCCTCAAATGTCTTGTTTTGTCCACAACTCAAAGATATTCAGTTTACTGTCACAGAGGAGGAAAGAAACCAGAAAAATATTCACCTTTAAGAAGCTGGAATCAGAGAATCTTGACTTTTTTTCTTAAAAAATGACTCAAACAAATTAATCGATTATCAAAATAGTTGGCGATTAATTTGATAATCGATATGCTTATGCTTTTTTATTCTCCTGTCCAGGCACCTTGTCGCCCTTCTGGAATGTCTCGCTGTGGGTGGCGTTGGGCGTGTTCACCTCCTTACTTCCTGTCTTACCCAAGCCGTTGGGCATCCTGTTCTTCCTGGTCTCCCTCATTCTACGTGCCATCTACACGATGGGCCTCGGCCCGGCTCTGCTGTTGCTGGGTACTGTCAATGTAAGTAGTGGGAGATGTGAGCCAGTGTTATTGGGGAAACGTGTCCATTCTCACCTCTTCATGCATCACTTCTGTTTTTCTGTTTTTCTTCTCTTTCAGCTGTTCAACAAGTTAGTCTTCCTCGTAAGTTTTGTGGGCAACCAGGGGACGTTCACTCGAGGCTACCAAGCCGTTGTTATGGACATGCTCTTCATTTACCATTTGGGCTACGCCATCATCTGCGTCCTGGGCCTCTTTGTGCACGAGTTCTTCTACAGCTTTTTGGTAAGAAATCTCTCTCACGTTTCACCTCCGTTACAAATTTGGGACCTGATTGATCAGCAAAGCGCTTCAGAGACAAACACAGTTGTTCTGAATAAATCCGTTCGGTTTGTCGGTCTTTCCCGCTGCAGCTGTTCGACCTGGTGATCCGAGAGGAGACGCTGCTCAACGTGATAAAGAGCGTGACGAGGAACGGCCGCTCCATCATCCTGACGGCTGTTCTGGCCATCTTCCTCGTCTACTTCTTCTCTATCATCGGCTTCCTCTTCCTCAAGGACGACTTCCGCATGGAGGTGGACCGCCTTCCTGCTCCAGGTCAGAACTTCTTAACCTTGTTAAAACACTCTTTAGTCATCGTTTGACTGTGAAGTGACCAGACCCCGGGTCTTGAACAGTCTCTAAGTAGACTTTACCTGGCGGAGCTTGACTGCTGTCTTGGTAAAATAGAGGTCTATTATTCACAAAGCGTCCTAGTGTCCTACCGCTCTGAGACGCTGCAAATGTAATTGCAATGTCCCTGGTTTGTAGCATGTCATCTCCCAGCTTTCCTCCTCGTTTCCTGTCAGGTCTGTACTACATTAAAGAAAATAAAAAATACTTTGCAAAAAGGTTTTCATGTTCTCTGGACAGACTTAAGGCGGTGCTTGTGACTTATTTTTATTTACTGTATTTTATAGGGCTGCCCCCTCTTAGGTGATTAGTTGACTAATCAGTCATTTTGGTTGTAATCGACTAAGATTTCTTAAGTCCATTAGTCGTTTTTTTTATGCTTTTTTCATGCTGAATGACTCGGTACCAAGAAACTTATGAGCACATCTGTCCATTAAATCAACTAATCCATTAATCGAGTGTTATTCCACGAAGAAGTTCTCTGGTCGAGAACAGTCTTATTTATTTTCTGTTATGCTGTAGCTGCTCTGCTCCTGAATCTCACCTCAGTTAACCTTAAACATGTCCTAAACCTGCACTCTTTTACGGTGCTCTCTCCAACAATCTATGTGTTCTTTTTCTGCTCTAAACGTCTCAATAACTCAGAGATTGTACATCCTAGAAGTTAATGAGTTTCAAAACTCCAGCAAAATAAAAGATAAGAGGCCGACAAACAGTCTATCAGACACTTTAACGTCGTTGACAGTAACTTCTGTTCTATCAGGACAATAATCTAAATGATTCTTTGGCTCAGAATGAATTCATTGCATTGAGTTTTTTTTTCTCCTTTTGGATTCAAATGTCTCAATAAACCCTGTTTATATATATATATATATATATATATATATAATCTCCACATAAAACCTTGTAGGCTATGTAGAGTGTCGTGTATATATGTACATACCCAGGCACATGTTTTGGAAACAGTGTGGAGAGTGTGGGTGTGTTAATGAGCTCCGGCGGTCAGGAAGACAACCTGCCAGCGCATGTGCACCTGTTGCATAACCTGGTGGCCGCGCCATCCTGTGTTTTGCTGAATAGAGCACAGCAGACACAGCAGAGCGGAGCAGTGCTGGGTTATGTAACCGGCCGGGCTCACGCCTGTCTATCTGTTGGCTGCGGGGTGAGCCGAGGCACAACCGGAGCGCCCCCCCCCCCGTCCACACCGCCGCCGCCTCGGGGCTGTGACCCCCAACGCCCCGCCTCAGCCCCCCCTGTCCCCTCCACTCTTCTTCTTCCTCTGCCTGTTGTCTCCCGGCCCTGCCCTCCTGTCCTCCAGCCTGTCAGGGAAGAAGAAGGCCCTTTTTGGTGACACTCCGGCCCAGGTGTACAGTTCTCCTTCTGCCTGTCTGCCGGAGCCGATCACACTCAAGCACAGCTCCTCTGCTGCTCGGGGCTTTTACCGATGTGCAAATGATTTGTTCAGGTTTTTTCAGCAACACTTCACCGCCCACCCGGCAGCTGCTGCCTCCGTTTACATAACGTCTGACTAAATCTTGCTGATTTTTACCGGCGCTGATGACAATTAGCGTTATATAGTGTTTTAAGCCAGAGTACAATTTAATCATCTTCTTTCATTTGTAAATTATTGCTGCTGTTATCATTAATCAACTTCACATAATTTCCCCTTTTTTTCTCTTTTCTTTTCTTTGAAAAGGTGATTTATTGAGTAACAATGGAGCTGCTGACTCATGTATGAAAGATAGCTGCCCTGATTCAACACCTAAACCTGTTCCTGGTAAGTTTTCATTCAATTACATTTTTTTTTTATTTCCCATTATGAACTGCTGAGTGGACAAGTTTTAAGGTTTTGTGGTTTGACCGAGGTGTGGGTGTGAATGTTACCTCTCCGGCAGTAGTCAGTTCCTGAAAGGTTACTCACACACAAACACACACTGAGACATGCACACACACACACACACGCACACACACACACACGCAGACAGGCGTGCACACAAAGAAACTTGATGAGGCGCAGGGGGTGACTCACACTCCTGTTTGTGTTCCTGCATCTCCCTCGATCACCTGCACCATAGGGGCGCGCACGTGATCCACATCTCCACATCCTTCACCTCCTCTTCCTCCTCAGCTTTCATGCTGTTCATGCACATTTTCTATTTACAGTGTATGTACATTTCACATGAGTTATGAATAACAGCTTATAGAGGTTTGATTCTCACATTTGAGGAGGCGAGAGAGAGTTGAAGGTATTCATCTGATCTTTAGTCACACCGTTATCAGCTGTTCCCATGATGAGGTGTTTTATTATCAGTCAGCTGGGTGATGATTGTTTGAATCAGGTCGGACTGTATCTTCCTGTACTTGAACTCCAGTGTTCTTAAAATCTTTCACACACACTGTGTTCAGTGTTCAATTTAATTTAATTCAGTTCAGATTAAACCGGCGCTAGGCAGAAATTTGTTGGCATCATTGGGCAAAAAAATTCCATAATAACCTTTCATCATATTGTAATTCAAGTGTTCTGAGAGAAAACTAGACTTCTGCTCCTCCTCATGGCTCTGTTTTCAGGCTTTAGAACATCTAGCCCGTGACGGGAGACTTTGACCAATCACAGGTCATTTCAGAGAGAGAGCGTTCCTATTGGCTGTTTATTCAACGGAGGCAGCCGTCAATCACTCACCAACTCTGATCGTACAGTCAAACTAGGCAGCGCTGATCAAATATGAATCAATATTCTGTTACGTTAATGTCTATTTCTCTCCTCACATGTTCTCAGAATCATCTTGTAGTGCACGGTTTAGCTGTAAGATGAGAAAGTTTGTGACGCCACCGCCATTGTGAAATCTGGTGAAGGAACGCCAAGTTCTGATCACATGACCGGAGCTCAGCCAATAGGAGCGCTCTCTCTCTCTGAAATGACCTGTGATTGGTCAAAGTCTCCCGTCACGGACTAGATGTTCTAAAGCCTGAAAACAGAGCCATGAGGAGGAGCAGAAGTCTAGTTTTCTCTCACAACACTTGAATTACAATGATGCCAAAAATATACTGATTACTGCAGCTTTAATCTTTTAGTTATCAAATGAGGAGAACGAAGTGATGAAAAGGAGAAGATACTGTTAAGAAAAATAAAAGTGTGTATTTGTTGAAACTAGTGATGTCACGGTACCAGAAATCTAGTAGTCGATACCAATACCAGTGAATTTCCACGATTCTCGATACCAAATTTGATACCACGGTAAAAACAAAACAACAACAATAAATCCCATGTAGTGTAATTCAACACGCACTCTTTTATTAAAAAACATTTGAACATTACAAAAAACAGAGGCTTGTAGCCTTTAAGTAATAAATAAAAAGAATTTACCCATTTAGTTCATTTTGGCGTATCAGCGGCGTGTTATCAGTCGATAGTCAGACGACGGACGCTACATACTGACCATGAATGCATCTGGTCTGTCAGCTCAGAGTAATAGGAGCAGGAGGCAGAGGATTTATTGTCGAAGCGAAAAGCAAACGCACCTATTTGGCAATATTTCACGTTTAATCTCAATCTCAAAAGAGTACCCTCACTTTTTTAATATTTTGGCATCGACTTGGTACCGAAGTACCGGTTCTCGTGACATCCCTAGTTGAAAAACAAATGTAGATATTTAAAAGCCAGTACTGCTCATTCACCCTTGTTGTCTGCTGTTTTTAAGCATTTTCTCTTGATTTCTGTGTGTTTGGTTCTAGACGACGGGACGGAGCGGGTGTGCGACACTCTGCTCATGTGCATAATCACAGTGTTGAACCAGGGACTCCGTAACGGAGGAGGTGTGGGAGACATCCTCAGGAGACCCTCCAAAGAGGTACGACGGCCTCAAAATGAACATGAATTTGGCGTGTTCAATTATACATCATGTTTTTATACTTAATGTCTGTTTGTAATGACTTCAACTATACACGTAAATGATGATGGTGAAAGTTAAACGATGTATTTTCCCTGTAACCGGAACCATCCAGGAGCCACTGTTTGCGGCCCGAGTGGTTTACGACCTTCTGTTCTTCTTCATCGTCATCATCATCGTTCTCAACCTCATCTTCGGTGTCATCATCGACACCTTCGCAGACTTGAGAAGCGAGAAACAAAGGAAGGAGGAGATCCTGAAAACCAGCTGTTTCATCTGTGGTGTGTAGAGCTAATGGGCTTCACCCAACACTGTAATAACACCGAGGATGGGGAAGTGAAAGAGCTCCTGTTAAACAGAGCTACTGTCTTGCAGGGTTGGAGAGGGACAAGTTTGACAACAAGACGGTGTCCTTCGAGGAGCACATCAAATCCGAGCACAGCATGTGGCATTACCTTCACTTCCTGGTTCTGGTGAGGGTGAAGGATCCGACTGAGTACACCGGCCCCGAGAGCTACGTGGCCCAGATGATTGCGGTCAGTACACCAGACCTACATACACAGGAAATAGTCACACGGTACCTTTTTGTAATGCAGCTTTATGCACCTTTATAGTTGCATCACACAAGCTGCTCCATCATCAAAATACTGTAGCTTAAAGGGACTGTTAGTAACTTCTTCCACGTATAAATCATTGCGGGTCGGTGTCCCATGCGCGCTCGCGTGTGGCTACGCTGTTCAGACTCAGACTCCAACACAAACTACAGTGAACTACTTGGTTGTATCTAGTGAAGCCCGTCTGTTAAACAGTGTTGGCTGCGGTCGGAGGACGCGGGGGAGACCGTAGCTTTGGTCTCCAGGACCGGAGTCTCTGCTCCTCTGCTCCTCTGCTCCTCTGCTCCTCTGCCTGCCTTCACTCACACACCGCGCTCCTTCTCTCTCTCTCGCTCCACCTCTCACGTGCATGTGCGCACACTCCACACTGCAGAAGAGTTAGTTTAGCTCTGAGAATATCTAGTGAATGTTCAGTGGACGTTTGTGCAGAAATAACTGCTGCAGCTCCTCCAGACCAACAGAGGTTTCCCGTGTCTTGTGAAGTGACGGGGCTCCGCAGAGAGAAACGTTATCGTCTCCGACCAAAACTCCGGCGTCTCCCCTGTTCCCTCCGGCCGCGGTCGGGAGGCCGAGGCAGGAAAAGCCAACACTAGGATCAGCATTGATTCATGGAGAGACCTTCGTCTGG